>APFE031107063.1:298533-337519 GCA_000404065.3 Pinus taeda
GAGCAAGCATGAACATATTTATCCCCCAACAGTCTCTCCATGTCCTAAAAATGGGCTATGGCTTGAGCTTGTCGTTCAATGTACTCTGGCAGGGCCTAAGCATCATTGGCCAAGTGCTGGTGGGTGTATATTAATGTTGATGGATCCTCCAGCTCTGCTCTGATCATTAGTGGTTCCTTTAATTCCCTGTCCATAACATTTCAGACCTCTGCTGCTCTCTTTTCTTCATGATTTAGCCAAAAGGCCATGGCCATAAGTTGCACGTCTCCTACCACAGCTTTGGGGTCCCACAAGTTCATGTTGGGAAGGGCCAAGTTATGTAGGTAGAACTCTGATAACTTGGCCTTGTCCTTTGATGAGCTAGTGTCACATAAAGTCATGAATTGATGGTAGTTTTGAAATGGAGTAATGCCCCTTTGGGCCAAGGTGTTAATCTGGAACTGCAATCACTGATCCTTAAGGTATAAGGCATATGATTTGGCAGGTTGCCTACACTGCATTGCCTCCACTGCTCAGCTGGCCATGTAGGCTAGTTGAGCCTCCTTCTCTTGTACTTGTTGCCTTAGATATTGTATCTCCTGTGCTGCTTGCAATTCCTTCTCCTGTAGTTGTCTAGTCAGTGCCTCTATTTCAGCCTACAACCCATCTCTCTTCTATTGTTCATCAAGGGTTTATTTTTCTGTTGTGGGCTCCTCCTGTTGCCACTATTCTCCCAAGGTGTGGGGCCTATATTCCTTGTAGTGTCCTTATAACTATAGCTGCTGTTTAAGCAGCTCATTTTCTTCCTGTAGCTTAGCCCACTGGCTGCTTTCCACATGCTGTACCATAGCCAATTCCTTTTTTTCCTCTTTGAGTTGCTCTTCCAAGGGACCTATATCTGCCACACCCTTAGACTTGGTGATTTTCATCCAAGTGTGGGTCCTCACCCTCTCTTCTTCTAGTGCAAAGAAAAGTGGCACTGCGAATTTTTGGGGAATTATCTTTCCAGCCTCTAACAGGTTATAGTAGGAGCCCAAGCTGGGCTGGGGGCTAGGTTCCACAATGTTTTCAGTCTTCTCTTCCTCCTAGGATGATTTAGCTACCTTTTCTTCCAATTCCTTAGTCTCCTTTAGTCTAGCCAGCGTTTCTTGTAGAACTGTCTCAGCATCCTGTAGAGAGGTCTTTGTGTCCATCATTTTAATCCTTTCTCTCCAGTGGATGTTTTCGGGCTTCCCGGTTCATAGGTGATGGATGCCTTTGGAGGATACCTTTCCTTTTGTTTAGCTGTGGTGTCCTTAATCATAATTGGCTCTTTTGACTGTGGCTGGGGTCTTCCAGCTTTTATCGGCGTGCTCCTTCTTTCCTTAAAATACATGGAAGACTCCCTTTTTCACTTCCCTTTCTGTTTTGGAGATGTGCTTAAGGCAGCTAGCATAGCTACTGCCTCCCTGGCAAAAATATCAGGTGATTTCTCCTTTTGTTTCTCTATTTCCATACTTCCTGTAGAAATTGTTTCAACTGGTTTCATGATTCATGTAGAAACTATTTTCATGCTTCCTGTAGAATCTGTTTTCATGCTTCTTGTAGAAATTGTTTCGGTCTGTTTGGCTGGATGTGTCTTTCCTTTTAATTCTTGTTTGGTTGCCTTGGTTGTTCCCTCCTTTGTTTGGACTTTTTCATTCCTCTCTGCTCTACTTTGCAATCGTTTTTCCCTGGGTGTTTGTGCCATTGTTCCTCCCACAGTTTTAGGGTCAGCAACTTGGCCTTTTCCTTGTTTCTCTTTCTGTTATTTCTATGGTGGTCTATCCTATGTTTCTTTACGAATGGCTTTCTCTCCTGCTTCAGTGTGTTCCCTTTCTTCACTGCTGGATGAGGTGAGTTCCTTGGCCAGAATTTGAATATCGTCATCTCTGGACATGTTGCGGAAAATCTCCCATGAGAGGGGGACAGTGTAGGTGTGGAGGGCATCTTCTACTAAAAGCTTGATGAGCCCATGATGGCCTAACTGATCTAGTGTCCCTCCCTTCAATTTTGTGCCACATTCAATTAATGATTACAGAAGAAAATAAGGGATGCTCAACTTCTGTTCTGGAGGTAAATCCAACCCATGTCTTAGTTCACTCAGCAACCAGAAATGATAGCCGTAGACAATACTGAACTGCCCCTCACAGGTAATGTATTTCATGATTTGGAGACTAACTTCGCTCCAAGGAGGATGTAAGCTAGCTCTCCAGACCCCGTTCTTGTCTTCTGCAAACTGTTCCTTAGGTAGGAAGAATTCTTTCTTGGCTTTTTGGCCCAATGCTCTCTCCTCTTTGCTCCAGGGTATCCCTATAGGCAGATCAGTAACTCGACTAATGAGTTCAAGGGTAAGCTTTAGGGTCAACCCTTTGAAGTTCGTTGTGGCCTGTGTCTTTGATTTAGGTTACAGGGACATTAAGAATTCCTCTGTTATCTCATCCTCATGACCCTAAATCTTGTCATAAAAGGTCATCCAGTTGGCACGGGTGAAGAGGTTCACCACCTCAGGATGTTCACGCAGTTTATTGGAATCCGAGGGTTCCTTCCTGATAAACCCCCCTGGCATGGTGAGAGTGCTCTATTTTAATGCTCTGAGTAGAAAGGGACTGTTGTTTTATGGTTTCCTCCTTTGAACTTCAAGAAGGGATCTCTCGGGTGTTTAGATTTTAATATGTACCAATTCCTTGGTTCTAATGCTTTTGCTGCCCAAAACTTGGTTGTCCGTGTATAGAAGGAAGAATTAGGTTTGCATAGACAGGGCACAGAGCTCAATTTTCATCCCCAACATACATACAACTGTGTAAATTAAAATTCTTCACAGACAGGTTAGCCCTCACAGTGCTTTATATTTTCTACAGGAATTTTTTTTTAACAAGAAACGTGGAGGAGAATGTTGACACATAACCAACTGCGAAATTCCATGCAACACACAGGCAAACTATTGTTTTTGACTCACAGGCAGACTTTTCTCTAATTCTCCTACTCTAGACATTTTAATTAACCACCTTTCGAAATATACCATGCATGGAAGAGCGTTTTCGAGCCTACCTCTCTCAGAACTCCAAATTTGATGAAGAAAAGTCCAGGCTTCTCTGTTCCGGAAGGCTATGTAGTACTTCCTGTAGAACTTCTTCCTATAGAACTCTTGTCAGCTTCTGTAGGATGTCACTGTGCCTCTGAATGAGCTCGGTACATGGGAGAATTTTGAACAGGCCAAAAAGATCGGTGGAGGACGACAGGTTAATAGATTGTGGAAGAGGAGGACGAGTACTTCGGCCAAGGACATTGCAAGTGCAAACGAACAACAGGTGGTGCGAGTCTTTAGCCAAACATTTTTGAACTACGTCGTAATTCGTGGCAAGGGGGTGAGGTGGCCGGACCAAACCGTTATCCAACGTCACGACCATCACTTCTCTGTGTGTCCCTCGCTGCCATTACCTCCCCTCTGCCATTAACCGCTGCCACCACTGCTAGTCCCGCCGATTCTCCCTGACTGGACACTCCACACATGTCGACTGCACAACTCGTTATCGATTTTGAATGTAACTGAGCTTGTTTGGATCCCATGAAGCTGTGTAACTAGCTGAGGGTGGCCAGTTGACTGGCCACTGAATTCGTTCAATCCGAACCATTTTCACAGACATGTAGTTTTTCTAAATATAGTTTATGCAATTGACGAATGAGGTTAGACACTTACCTACGTGGCCATGGATGCGTTATGTAGACTTCAGGTCTTGGAACCACTGCCTCGCTTGCTTCTGCCTCGTGCACAGGTGCTAGAACTCATTCTTTCATTTGCTGAAGTTATATGCATGGCTTTGGAACCCGATCCTTCATTTGGAAACGCTGCATGCATAGGTTCTGTTTGGTTTCAGTTGTCGAGGATGTGTTCACGTCCAAGAGGATCCTTTTTACATGTTCCCAGTGTTGATTTCAGCTATCCCTGCCTCCAGAGTATGTGTTCCAGAAGGATCAACTGCTACAGGATTCCTGTAGGATTTCCTGTAGCTGTTTCTCCTCCTGGGATGCAGGCTAAACGAGCAGGGCCATATTGCGGACGAGGACTGGATGCGTTGATGAAGATTTTAGATGGAGCTTGGACAGGTAGAGTCTGTAAGACTTTGTTGCTGGACTTGTCACTTAAACATTTTTACTATCATTCTGAGGAAAACAGGGTTTCTTGTTTGACTGTGCAGGAACACATAACCAAGTGGGTGACAGAGGTGTGAAGAGATGGAACAGGGTGCCATATAGTGAGGGGTTGAATAGAGGGGTGGCTGCAGGCCTAACAAACTAATCCCAACCATAAGATTCCCTTTCAAAATTGAATTTGGCTCACCCGAAGGTCCTACAGGATGTTTCCTATAGAAATACAGAACTTCCCATAGAAAGCCCAGAACTTCCTGTAGAAACCCTAGAACTTCCCATAGAAGGTGGAATCTCGACCCGAATGTGATTAAAATCCTAGGAAAGGTGAGTGGCCATGGAGGGATTGTTTGTAGGGATGTCCTGGAGCCTAGTATGGACCCCTATCCTTGTTTTGCGCGACCCTCCTTACCTGCAATGTATTCCCTGCAACCTGCAATTATTTCACAGAGATTAGGCATGTTTTATTTTTTCATTTTTTCCTTCTTTTTTTTTGAGAGACAGTTAGGGTTCCTCCATGAGGTTTTCACCCTCACTATCTGCCCTGGGCACCTCGAAGAGGTTTTCACCCAAGGATCCTTTTATTCCACTTTTTTTTTATTTTTCTAGAGATAGTTGGGGCACCTCCATGAGGTTTTCACCCTCACTGTCTGCCCTGGGTGCCCCAGAGAGTTTTTCACCCAAGGATCTTTTTATTCCTATTTTTTTTTGTTTTGATGATCAAGGTGTGGGTGGAATAGAGGCAGGGCCCTGCTCCACTACCAGTGTTGATTTGTCCAAAGTTTCAATGAACTCCTGCCTCGAAAGGGGTTTCCTATAGATTTTCAAGTGATGCCCATTGACGAGCATGGGGATGGCTTCTTCATCAATGGTCCTGATAAGGACTGAACCATTGTCATTGTATTTCTCCACTGTATATGGTCCTAACCATCTTGTCCTCAGCTTCCCTTTGAAATCCTTGTATCTTGAGTCATACAATAGTGCCTCTTTGTTGGAATTTCTTTTCATTAAGGTGACGGTCATGCAATATCTTTCTTTGGAGTTGTATTACTTCTGAGTGGAGGAGGGCCTGAATTCTCTATTCATATAATCCATTTAGCTGCAGTAATCTTTCACGTTGAGCATGGCTAAGGTCTAAGTCCAGCTGAGCTGCCACCCTCAATGTGTTGTACTCAAACTCTATGGACAACAAATCTTTCTTCCCATAGACCAGATCATAAGGTGTGAAACCTGTTGTAGTTTTCCAAGTGGTGTTGTAGGCCCAGGTGGCCTCAACCAGGCAATCTGCCCAATCCTTTCTACTACTACTCACCACCTTAGTCAAAATCTCTTCCAATTCTCTATTAGTGACTTCCACCTGCCCATTTGCTTGTGGATGATACGGGGTGTAAGTTCTGTGTTTGATCTTATGATGAGCGAGCAGGTCTTCAATCAAGTTAGAGGTGAATTAGCTTCCTTGATCGGTGACTAACTCTCTTGGGTAGCCAAACTTGTAGAAGATATTTTCCCTTAAAAACTCAGCCACTTTCTCTTATGTCGCTGCCTTGATTACCTTTGTTTCTGCTCACTTTGTCAGGTAGTCGGTGCACACAATGATGTAAGACCTTTGTTTTGAAGGAGGGTTGATATGACCCACAAAATCCATGCCCCAATTTTCAAATGGCTCGAAGGTCACTTGAGGCTGGAGGGGAATTTCATCCCTTAGAGTTGGTTTCCCCATCCTCTAGCATCGATCACACTTGCTGATGTATCTTCTGACATCTTGATGAAGAGTAGGCCAATAGTAGCCTACCTGTAGAATTATGAAGGCAGTCCTTTTTGTTGCAACGTGGCCTCCACAAGGCCCATCGGGATAGGTTAGGAGGATGTCAAAGACTTCTTGCTCCCTAACACAATGCCTCAAGATCTAATCTGGGCCAAGTTTAAACAAGTTGCCCTCGATCCAACTGAATGGGGCACTCTTCCTCACAATTCTTCTCTTCTCCTTTGAGGATAGATGCAGAGGGAACTGTGCTGAGGCCAAGTAGTTTGCTATATCAGAAAACCATGGAGAGAGTACTGAGATAGCAAATAGGTGTTCATCTGGCATCTGGTCATCCACTGTGCCTTCTTCACCTGCAGGCAAATCCAATCTAGACAGGAAGTCAGCAACAACATTTTCCTTACCTAGCTTGTCGACAATAGTCAAATCAAATTGCTGCAACAAAAGTAACCATCTAATGATATGAGCATTTATATCAGGCTTATTCATTAAATAGCTAATCACAACATGATCAGTGTGTACAAATGTTTGATAACCAGTGATGTAGTGTCTAAGCTTGTTCAGGGAATGGACTACAACCAGGAACTCTTTCTCGGTTACAGTATAGTTGATCTGTGCCTTAGACAAGTTTTTGCTGACAAAGTATATGGCATATGGTAGTTTCTCCTCAACTTGTCCTAAGGCTGCCCCTATGGCTTTGTTCGAGGCATCAGTGTGGATGTGGAAAGGTAGGGCCCAGTTTGGACCTCTCAAGATCGTGGCGGAAACCAGCTTATCTTTCAACTCATCCAAAGCCCCTTGACAGTCGTCGGTCCATTTAAACTCAACATATTTCCCTAAGAGGCCAAACAATGGTGAGGCTAGCTTACTAAAATCTTTAATGAATCTTCTATAATATCCTGCCAAGCCTAGAAAACTCCGAACATCTCTAACCTTTTGAGGAGATGGAACCTTTTGGATGATAGTGACCTTTTTAGGATCCACATGTAATCCTTGCCGAGAAATTGTATGACCTAGCACAGTCCCTTCAATCATCAGGAATTCACATTTTTCAAGACTGAGGGACAGGTTCATCTCAATACACTTGGTTAAAACTTTTCCCAGGTTAGTCAATGCTTCTTGGAAGTTGGACCCATAAGGAGTAAAGTAATCCATATAGATCTCCACCGAATCGTGAACCAGTTCAGCAAATATGCTCAATACTGCTCTCTAGAACGTGGCAGGAGTGTTGCATAACCCAAAGGGAAGGACCCGGTAGGCAAAGGTACCCCAGGGACAAGTGAAGGTGGTCTTATCTTGGTCTTTCGGGCTGATTTGGATCTGATTATACCCACTAAAACCATCTATTAAAGAGAAGAACTTCTTCCCTGCCAGTCCATCCAACACTTGATCTATGAAGAGCAAAGGGAAATGGTCCTTCTTGGTGGCTTTGTTAAGTTCTCGGTAATCTACATAGATTCTCCACTTCCCATATTTCTTGGGCACAAGCACTAGAGGTGAGACCCACTCACTGTCAGAGATGGGGTAGATGAATCCTGCATCCAACAATTGCTACAATTCTTCTTTGACGATGTCTTTAGGGGTTGGATTCATTCTCCTTTGAGGCTGCCTGCTTGGTTTACAATCCTCTTTCATGTAAATGTGATGGGTATAGACCAAAGGGTGGACTCCTTTCATCTCCTTATAGCTCCAAGAGAAAGCATCCAATGATTGTTCAATAAGCTACACAGCTCCTCCTGGGAGGGAGATAGGGAGCAACTGATCATTAAGGTTCTTTCAGGGCCAAATTCCACACTCTTAACTCTGGGAGAGGTTGGATCAGTCACACAGAGGTCGATTAAAGCACCGGCTTGGGTATCTTCCACCAACTCCGCTAATGATAGTGCACCAGGAGGTGGGTTTTGAATCAAATTCTCAATCAAGTCATCCTTGGTTTGAGGGTCTCCCCTGGTGGCTTCTACTATGCACAAAGGTGCAAAGTAGACCTCGTCCTCATCTCCATCTTCCAACCAGAGTGGTAAGTCATGTTCTAGCATAGGTTGGGCAGGAGGATAGAGGACTAGCTGTTTGGACATAGGCCCATTCTTTATGGTCATGCTTCTAGCTCGATAACTGATGTAAGCGTCCGCAGTAGCTAACCAAGGCCTTCCCAAAGTGAGGGGGTATCCAGTGAGTTTTTCCTTTAGCTGAAGGACCAAGAAGTCCATAGGGTACTCCCAAGAGTCAACAGAGACCAGGGCATCTTCCACAATCCCTTCGGGAGTCACGGTGGAGTGGTCTACTAACTACAGTACTGTCGAGGTCTTTCTTAAGGAACTCTGAAGGTTGAGTTTAAGCATAGTGTCCCTAGTCATCAAATTAGTGGCAACCCCTAGATTGATCAAGGTGTGGGGGATTATGGTGCCATTGATGTGGACATCAACTACTGGACTCCCAGGGTCCAAATATTTTGGACAGATTACTTGCCCCAAAATTAGATCGGATAGTTGTCCTATGACATTGATAGTCAGGGCATCTCTCTTGCACCTGCCTGGGTGCCTGAAAAACTTCTCCTTGTTCAATTTGTTGTATATTGGTACATCTTTTATGGCCTGGAGAAGTGGTATTTTCACACACAACTTCTTAAGTTCTCCTAGGAGTTTAGTCTCCTCTGGGTTTTGTTGCGTGGTTACTGTTAGTCGCTCAGGAAAGGGTGGAATAGCTTTGGGTTCGCTTTCCTGTTTTTCTTCCTCATCCTCCAGGGGAGGAAGTTGGCGGTCTGGAAGGACCTTCCCAGATTATAGGTTGATCTCCTGGATCTCCACAACATAGGTAGGGCATGTTATCTCCCCAGTGTATACCTGTTGGGCCTATCTGTTGTTGGGGTTAGGGTTCGGTTGGGCAGGCATCTAGATTGTCTTGGAGGAGCAGGAAGTAATGGTTGTGGTTGAGAAGGTGGTGGAGGTAGAATGGCGGGAAGAGAGTTGTATTGGGGCCTCCACCCCTACTGAGGTGCATCCCACTGAGGTTGTGGCTGGACATGTGAGTGAAATGAATGAGCAATAGGTTGAGTATGGTATTGAGATGGATAAGACCACGGAGGAGGTACGGACCAAGAAGGATGAGCAAGTGGACCCTAAGAAGGTATTTGAGTGGATTGGTTGGGGCTATAACAAGATTGGCATGTCCCTTGCACCCCTTGTTGGTAAGGTTTGGGCCCATGCGGCCTCCATTGGTTGAGGAAGTAGAGAGGTTCAGTGGTTGCCTCAGTCCCCTGGTACATGGCTTTAAATCCGGGCAAGGTTGGGCATTGGTTTGTGGGGTGGTCTTCCTCACAAACAAAACATACCTCTACTGAGTGCAATGGACACTCGTTCTTAGGGTGATTCCTCATACATCTGGGACAGAAAATGGCCAAATCCCTCTCAGCTTCCTCTTTCTTTTGTTGGATTCAGAAAGTATCAAGTTGCATGGCAATGGTCTGTCTCATATCACTTTTGAGGTCTTCCATCTAATTAGCAAACACATGCTTGGAGAAGGTGGTACTAGCCGAAAGTGGATTCCCCTTATCTCTTTTCCAGGCTGCCCTAGAATGGTTTCTAAACATAGTCTTTATGTCCTTATAAGGTAGTTGGTAGATGTCTCCTCCAGCTTGCAAATGAAGGGTATCTAGAAGGTCTTCAGGGACTCCTTGAAGCAGAACCAACTTCAAAGATCTAGGGTCAAGTGTGCACCTGGCCCATTTATAACTAAGATGGAACCTTTCCTTGTAGTCTTCTAAAGACTCATCATTTCCCATGGTCATCCGAAAGATCTCTCCCTTTGTTTCTTTTGACCTACAGTAGTCCTAGTATTTGTTGTTAAAGGCTTGCTGCATTTGAGCCCAAGTGGTGATATTGTTTCCAGGTAACCCCATGAACTAGCGTAGTGCTGCATCCTTGAGGGTAGAAGGAAAGAGTTTCAACTTTTGCTCGTCCTCGGCATAGTCATAAGTTCGACAAAGGACATCAAACTCAAACAAGAAGGTATCAGGGTCTTCAGTGGTCACCCCATGGAAGTGAGGTAAGGCTGAGGGACTTATGTTCTTCATTTTCATGTCCCCATTGGTCTCTCGGATGGGAAAGACACCTTCTATTCTCTCCTCATCTCCTATATTGTTTCTGTGTTCAGCCATGGTCTCAAGAGGGATGTTCTCTTGCTCTTCTTTTGTTTTAGGATCTTCGTATATCTATGGGGGTTCACCTATAGGTTCTTCTAGATCATGGCCACCAAAGAAGAGAGAAGAGTGACTCAGTGATGTGGTGGGGGTGTTGGGTAAGAATTTTCAAGTATTGTCTTTGTTCCTACGAGGCATGAAATGAAAGATTTTTGGTTGCTTTTTTCTTTTTCTGCTTGTACCTACAAAATTGAAATAGATTGAATTGCAACTAACTAAAATCTATCTTGCTGAAATGAAAATGTGGAATTGAAATGAAAGCAGGAAATGACTAATCTATTTTTGCTAAAATGAAATTGCAGGAATGAAATGCTAGGCTACGCTTGCGGAATTGAAATGCTAATCTATGCTTGCAGAATTGAAATGCTACTCTACACTTGTAGAATTGAAATGCTAATCTACGCTTGTAGAATTGAAATGCTAATCTAGGAAAGTAGGAAATGTCTTGTCTACTTTTGCGGAAATGAAATTGTAGATTGGAAATGAAATAAACTACTTAGCAGAAGTTTGTAGTAGAAAATAGAAGAAAATCAACAATCACAAATACTCTGACACTTCCTCGGCAACGACGCCAAAAAGAATGGTGGGCTCCAGTATTGCAGCAATAATGCTGCAACTCCTGGGACTCCCTTATTTACTTTTATCAACCCAGTAGTTCGTAACAAACTTGGAAGTGACGGTGTTGTATGCACAAGTACTAGCTCTTGCCGCGGCTGTCACATGGTCAACTGGCACAAGTCCACTAGGAGCTTAAGCCAACTTCTATGAGCTCTGAGAAGAAGCTTTTTAACTGATGGACGGAAGCTAACTCAAAGGAAGCTAATATACTTGCGGAAAGAAACTGAAAAGCTGAAAGGAAATGCAAACCCTAGCAAACCCTAATTTTAGCAGCTAGCCCTACTGATGCAAGAAAGAGGATGAAAGATACTGAAAGAGATGCCATTTACTTCTAGGAAGATAAAATACATGTGTCTAAGCTACTTCTATCTGAAGAAAACATCTTTTTGTATTTTTGACTAAGTTGTCAGAATTATCATGCATGTGCTTTCACTGTTTTTGACTGTGCAGAGGTGGATTGGCGAGAGAAAATGCTTGCAGGAGGTTGGGAAGGTTTGGAGAGGGCCTAAGGGGTCCCTAGCACCCTTCCAAAGAGTTTCAACAGAGTTCGGCCTATCAAGAAACCACTTTCGTGAGCTTCTACAGGAAGTCTGTAGGGGTTCTACAGGATGTTCTGGAATTTCTACAGGATGTTCTGTATTTTTCTACAGGATATTCAGAAAGGGGATTTTGGAGGATTGATGGAGGAAGAACAGTGAAGGAGTGGGTATGGAGGTGAGATGAGGGTGTGAGGAGGTCCAGGGCTTGGTGGATGGAGCTGAGGAGTAGCGAGGATGGTTGGATTTGTTCAAGGAGAAGTAGAGCAATGTTCCACAAAAATATGGGAATTTAGGGAAAAGCGAGCAAATGTGGCAAACGTAAGGCAAGAATTTCGGTTAGAGGATGGAGCAGGTGGGATTGATGGAGTACGGGCAGATAGAGAAGTTTTATGGGTGCGCTGCAATTTATTTTTCAAACTGACCAAACAAAGACTTGGAAAATCAAGGACCTAGCTACTCTAACCTAATCTGACCTAGATAACAGCAAAGAAAATGAACAGAAGTCTATTTGCAACAAAATCATGTGAAGTAACTATGCAACTAAGCAATCGTGAACCTAAGCATGCAACCACAACTGATATCAACTTCAGCAAATGAGAATCTAACACTAATAATTTCATGGTGAAGCAAAGACAGTGTTTTTGGTGGCAGCAAGGTCACCTTGGTCCCAGCTCATGATCCCACTAAGGGAGAGGTGAGATCTGAGGTGCTTGATAGCCTTTTTCTGAAGATCTTCCCTGTTATTAACCTATCAAATCCATCTGAAAATGAAAACCCTTTTTAATCATCAACAATGATCTAGGTAACCAAGCAAGATTCTAATCTACTTAACAAAAATGATTTTGCAAAGACATAAAAAGCAAATAACAGTACACAAAGGAAGCCCTGGCACTTGGGTTGGGCCCAACCCCAAGAGCTACAGGCTCCTAAGAAAAAATTAGAATTGATGCCAAATAAAGCTACTTTCCATTACTCAAAAATAACCATGTCACAAGAAGTTTATACAACAACAGCTACAAAATGAGCTGAGAAAATAACAGCACTCTAGTGCAAAAAACAACAGTCCAAAAAGTAACCTATGAAGGCTGGAAGCCTTCCTATTTATGCACTACGAGGGTTTTGATCACACATTTGACTGACACCCAATAGATTATGCTTTAAGCTATCAACATACATAACATTTCCAGCTTTTACCTTCTCTTTCAAACGAACAAAACCTTTACCTTTTATGAGAGTTGGGGTATCATTTCCAAATGAGACCTTCTTTTCCTTTTCTAAGGCACTATATGACTGAAGTTTTTCTTTATCACCTGTTATATGTTTCGAGCATCCAATGTCAATGTACCATTCATTATCCTATCCTTCTGCATATAAGGCTATCCCACATCTTTCTGGTTGTGGTTCTTTCTTTCTCCATGTTTTCGGAGTTAATGAAGCTTGCTCCTTCTGAGTTGTTTGGCAAATCCTACTCCTGCATTCAGAATCTTCATGATCGAAGTTGTTACAAATAGAACATTCTATTTCATTTTCAAGAGTAGAAAATTTATTGTAGGTTCTTGTCATGATCCCAGTCATACTCCTTTGTTTTTGAGCTTCCCTAGTCATGATGGTCTTGTAGGCAACACATTGAGCTGCTTTATGACCAAAGTTATGACAAGAGAAATATTGGCCATTGAAGAAATTCCTGCGATTATCAAATCTCCAAACCATATGATTGTAGTTTCCATCCATTCTTGAGCCAAATTGAGAATGATTTACCTGTGGTCGGTTGAAGCTTATGTTCATCCTTGAAGTAGATTGCCCCTGATTTACTTGATAATCTTTGATCATTCTTGAAGCAAATGGTCTCTGATTTACCTGGTGATCTCATTATGCTTTTGCTATTGATTTTCAACTTGTTCACTTCTCCTTGCTGCATCAAGATAAATTTTGGAGGTGGATGGCTTCTGTGCTTGCTTATGAGCTTGAGATGCTTCTTCAGAATATCCGAGACCTGTCTTGATTAGAGGAGAACAATGCACTTTGATAATCTCATCTAAATTTTGAGATCCTTTAGCAAATCTGAGATTACGGGCTTTTGTTTTCTCAATTTCTTTTCTAAGTCCCACAATTTCACATTCTAGCTCTTCATTGTGGTTATCCTTTTCAGCAAGTTGGGATGTTAGAGCATCTATAATCATATTCTTTTCCTCTAAACAAACTTTAAGTTTGGAAATTTCTTCATAAAGACCTTCCTCATTTATAGCATCCAAGAAATCATCATCTTCAAAAGCCATCAAAAGTCTATCATCATTACCTTGTTCATCTTCATCACTATTTTACAATCCATCACTATCTTCATGCGTGTACTAGCTCTTCTTATTTACATTCGGTTTTCTGTTCCATCTAACAGGTTCGTTACCTTTGTCTAGTTTATCTTTATGAGGACATTTTGCAGCACAATGACCGACTCTTCCACAAGCAAAGCTTTTGAAAGGTAGCTTACCTCTGAATCTACCAATTCCCCGTTGAAGTTTCTTGACAAAATTTGATTTATCCTCTTCTTCTGACATATGTCCTGACTCATAGTAATCTCCTTTTCCTGAAGCCTTGAATGCAACTTCTCTCCTATCTGATGGCCCTCCTTTTCTCATTTCGTAAGCAGTTAGAATTCTGTGCAGCTGTGACATGGTAAGGTTCTGTAGATTCTGCTTTTCTTCTATGGCAGAAACTTTTGAATCAAACTTGGTAGACAAGGATCTTAAAACCTTTTCAACCAAAACAACTTCTTTTATTTCTTCACCCAAGTTTTTCATACAATTTATGATCTCATCTATACGTAGGAAATAGCTAGCCAAACTTTCATCATTATACATTCTGAGACTTTCATATTGAATTCTAAGAGTTTGTAATTTTGCTCGTTTTACCTATTCATATCCTTCATAGCTCAGAACGATCTTGTCCCATATTTCTTTTGCTCTTTTGAGTTGCATAACCTTGACGAATTCTGATTGAGATAGACTTCCTAATAGAGTATTGACAGCTTTTGTATTTGTTTCATACTGCTTCTTACCAGCTGCATCTCTAGGAGTTTCTGATGGAAATGTGTATCTTGTTTCCACAATATCACAAACTTCTGTACCAAGAGATTGAAGATAGGCAGTGATTCTTACCTTCCAATAGACGAAGTTGCTCCCATAAAAAATCAATGGCCTGATAGATGCCTCCTTTTCGTAGTAGCTCATGATGATAGATCTTCCTTCAAGCGATCAAGCTTTTCCTGAAGGACTTTCTCTGATACCAATTGTTGAAAATAATACTGAGAGGGGGGATGAATCAATATTATCTAATTCTTTTTCAATTTATACAACCATTTGCAGATCTGACTAATGAAAATTGCTTATACCTTTCAGACTTATAATTTAATTTATTCTTCAGATGCTGATCATTAATCTGTGTGTCAGAACCATATAACAATAAATATGAACAGGAAAAATAGAGCAGACAGTCACACCAAAGAACACAAGATATAAGGTGGAAACCCAATGTGGGTGAAAACCACCTGTTGCAATATGTCTCTATCTTCTTTCAATTAGAAATTTCTTTTTACAATGATTCTATACTGGTGCAGTCTTATACCATCACACAAGCTTCAACCTGCAGAAGGCTACAACCTTCTCTTATTCTCCAGACTCTCCTGGAAGGGAGCTACAACCCCCTTAGCTCTTGTACTAGCTATAGGTGTTGACCTATTGAAAGCTTCAACCTTCTCTTTTCTTCCAGGTACCTCGTTTCATAAATTTTCAGACTAGATCCATGAGTATCAATCAAACATCAAATAGATCTACAATCAACCAACTTCCTTGTACAAATATTGAATCAATAACTTCCCAGCACACAACAACCAGACACCAATTCAGAACCTTGAACACTGTAGTAATAGACAAAAGCAGCTAAAAAATATTTCAAGAAAAGTCCGTAACTTAACCAATAGAAACCTACGGATATCCGCACCTTTGTTGTGTCGAGCCTGCAGGTCTCTGCACCTGTACTGTTCTCCAACTTGTGGACCTCCGCACCTGCAGCGTATCTAGCTTGTGGACCGCCACACTTGTGCTGTGTCGACCCTGCGGACCTCCACACCTATGTTGTGTCTAGCTTGTGGACCTCTGGGTATAGATAATTTATAATACTTCAATTACACCCCAGACTATCAGATTTACAGATCTGATCATGTGCCAAAGAGATCTCGACCCATCAGTAGATCCATCTTGTAATGCTCAGGTTTCTCCTTGATTCAGGTCCAGCTATATCTCACCAACTGATCACCAGTATTTCAGATCTTGCTCTTCTTAAGATATTCAACATGTCTATATCCAACCAAATGATTTCCTTTCATTTTTATAGTCTAGGCCTTTCTCAAACCATGGTCCAAAACCATAGAGATCCAATACTAGGGACTCAAAACCTGGGTTCAATACTTTAGATGCAAAAACCACGGACCAAAACCATAGGATAAAAAATGTCGGACTAAATACCATGGACCAACCCACGTGCATGCGTTTTTCTCTGCATGAAAGTGAGTGTACTTTACGTCTGCACTTTTTGTTCGGTACACCTGCAAACATGTCCGCACCTTTTGAACGACGTACCTGCGGAACCTGCTGATGACCACAACTTTGTGAACAGGAACCTACGGGTATCTCATTTTCTACTATATTGAGAGCCTGAACTTGTGATCTGCTATTTGTGTGAGTTACCATCAAGGACAACACTTATGTCATCGAGCCAAACTTGTGCCAAACCTTTGTCATAATGGCAACACATTGCAGAGTGTGAAGATTGTATTCAGGAGGAATGCAATAGCTTGAAACATCATTTGCAGGATGCAGGTGTTCAGAGGCACACACTTGAACCAAAGAGTTGGGGAGACTTTGACAACCTTGAAGAGATTGATGGTGTTCTAAAGGGAGCCACTTCTTCATTCAATTCACCTCCTAATGAAAGCAATAAAGGTGAAAGAGGAAGGTATAAATCTGGTTCTAATCATTTTCCTTTTCATTGTACAAAGCATGATAAATTTCCACATAGATATGGGAAAAGTATTGCATGTTACTTTTGTAGTTTGGATAACCATATTTTTTCTAGATGTTGGAAGAGAATGGCTACATATAGGAAAATTTTGAAGGAAAGAAAGCAAGAAGCCAAAGGTCCATTGGACAAGGCAAATCATGCTGTCAAGAGGATGCACATGCAATGCACTTACTGTCATAAGCAAGGGCATCTTGTTGCAAAATGTTGGACTTTGAATCCAACATTGCTTCCACAAAATTTGAAGAAAGTGGAAAGAGAAGATGGTTGAAATGGAAGTGAAGATTCCATGAATGATGTGTCTCAGGATGATTCACATGATGATGCTGATGTGCAGACAATGGTATTACCTTTGAAAGGGATTGGTAATAAACGATTAGAGTTCTTATTCGATTAAGATTGCATGTCTATTGAAGCATCTACATCATATTTCATTTAAATTTTGAAAGTACAATGTGCTTAAGTGAAAGCTGAAGGATGAAATGCATGCATGAGCATGAGATGCATGAACACAGGGATGTTGATGATTTCCTTGTTTTTGAACATGTATGTGTAATTAACTTGCAGGGTTGATTGCTTTGACATGCATGTGATGCCATGTTGACTTGGGAAAAGTTAACTTGGTCTCCAAGTTGGAGATAATGATGAAGTGTTTCATCTTTTGAAAAAGAGTCTTAATGGTCTTTTTCTACATCCTTGACTTGAAGGGTCAGTTGTTTAAAGGCATGTTTTGTGGACTTGTTATCTATTCCATCATTTGTATGCATATGAAGACATGGAGGTGTTCACAAGATGTGAAATTTATTTATTTTATTGAAGCAGGAGTTAAAGCCATCCAGTTGTTGTTTGTATTTCTGTTGTTGTTGACAGCTTGTCAAACAAGTACAAATGAAAGTTTTGTGGAGCAGATGTACTTCACAATTGTTTGAGCCACTTGGATAAATGATCAAGGTAGAAAAGTTAAAACTACCTTCTATGACCATTTCAGCAGAAGTTCTGCATGAAGGCAATAAGGAAGATAGTTCTTCCCAGGAGAACCAACACATCCAGAAAGGAAATTGGTTAGAGACTTTGGTTCAAAGGCACTATGTAAGGCAAGTGTGTGGAGGCCATTTACTATTCAGGAGTATGTCAGTCTTTTGGAGACCAAAAGTTCTTTAGTGGGAAGGAGTGATCCAAAATGGATTTTGGAGAGACTCTTAAGTCTAAGTGTTCCCCACAGAGGAAAATGAAAGTCCAAGGAAGTTCCTGGAAATAGCCCCATTGCAGAGATATTTTCCTTCTAAATATACTACAACTTGAATGGGCTAAAATGGACTTAGGATGCAAAAGTTATCGCAGAAAGAAGATGCCTTATTTCATTGGAAAAAGAGGCAAATTCCCTTAAAATTGGAAAAAAACCCTTATAAAGGGAAATCACATTGGAAAAAAGGAAAGAGGTTGGACTTAAGTGGAGGCAAAAGAAACCCCGATCCACGAATCCAATGTATCAGATCAGAGGCAGACACATATGCGATATCGGGACCCTAGATCTAGTGATTGCGATCATGTGATACACCGATCACTGATGATCAGATCGACGAATCGGCATCGCCGATGCACAAAACCCCTAGGCCGTATGGGACGCGATATGTGATAGTGATCGTGATGGGCAACCTCAGCCATCAGATCGTGATAGGAGCAAACAGCCAAGATTAAATTAGCGATCGACGATTGTCGGACCCGACGGATTTCATAAGCGAAATTCATGAATTTTGAAATCCGGAAATTCAGATTTTCTTTGTATTAATGTTTTTCAGTGTAAAACCTAAAATATAAAGGAAAATGCCTGAAGGTGATAAAACGGACCCGAAGGGGAATTCTAAGCTCGATTGCATAGAAATTGAGTTTCATAAAGGCGGGTTTCGGGCGGGCCTCAAGCGGTAAATGGTTTTGGGTTGGCTTTGCTCGATCCCACACAATGAACGATGCGTGGCTTGGCAGAGGAACAGGGAAACTGTCTTTTCGGGTGGGTAACCTCTATACTCCTAAGTTGCCCAAAAATGCATGTTGATCGTTGGATCAGAGATCTCATAGATTGATGGTGGAGAGTGCGATAGCAGCCAAAGGTGGACCCGATGCGATATTAGAGTGGATACTATAACATTTGAATTCCGATATGGGGAAAATTTTCGGGATTTTCTTTGTATTTGGGATTTTTCGTAATAAACCCAAATACAAAGGAACCCATGCTTATGTGACCTGTGATAGTGATTTAAAGGTAGAACCGATGGAATACAGGGTGGATTTAATGATATTGCAGGTCTGATAAATGAAAGATTGGCAGATTTTCCCGCGTTTTAGTGTATTTCTCTGTGTAACCAGAGAATGACTATTCTGAGGATTTCAAAGGCGCAATGGTCCTTCTGTTATAGAACAGGTGGCCACCATCCTTGAAGGTGTTTAGTAACGATTGCTAACGCTCAGAGGGGTATTTGAGCGGACGGAGGCCGGGAGCCAGACAACCCAGAAGAGGAAAACGAACAGACATCACCAGTTGGCGTAAAAGCCACAGAATGACAGAGACAGAGAAGGTAGTGCTGAGACAAGAGTGCAGAAAGTTGAGCCAAAGCAGGAAGCAGTGGAAAGAGAGCTAGAGCCAAGAGCTAGAGCAAAGAGCCAGAGCCGAGAGCCAAGAGCTAGAGCTGAGAGCCAGAGCCAAAGCCGAGAGCCAGAAGAGCCGAGAGCTTCAAGAGCCAAGGATAAAATGGTGTCTAAACCCATTGTTTCTCTGTAAAACAATGGAGTTGAGACAAGAGCTTGTAAAAGGACTTTGCCATAATCCCAGAGAGCCTAGTTGAGTTGACTATAGCTAATGGAGATGTAGCCCAAGAGTTTTGGGTAAACTCCTAATTAAATTGTTGCCTTATGTGTGTTGTTTTATTGTTGCATTATATCCGCTGCTTTAGTTGCTGTGATATCAGTTCAAGCAATAAATATAAGAATACACCTATATTTTCAAGCATATTCTCAATTCCGCATTGGTTAATCAATAAGACTTGGGAATATTTAAAGCTTTAGAAGCGGGAGAGGTTCTTGTAAGTTAGACAAGAAGCCTAAGAGCCCTATTTTCAGATCACAGGTGAATGGGATGTTTTGCGTGAAGGGTTCGTAATGACCTTCCATGTTGTGGATGGTTGGGATAGTATTGATGAAGTGCTACAAGAAGTAAAATTGGCCATCTTTAGGGTGCCACAGGAGCCAGTAGAGTTGATTCAGCCTGAATGGGCTGCTTAGTTAAGTTGTGCACTGGAGTGTTATAATGTAATTGTTGAGGAAGAGGATGAAGATCCGTGGAAAATTAATATTCCTGAAACATAAGGCCAACATGAGGTTCAATGACCACAAATTGATAATCCTAACATAACCGCCCTAGTGAAGGCTAAGCAAGTAAATAATGGTGCATAGGCGGAACCTAAATTCGTGACGATTGGGGACTACTAGGACGATGCAACAGTGGACAAGGTCGCTGAACTACTCTGCAAATATCAGGACTTATTCCCGACCAAGTTTACGGACGTAAAGGGAATAATCAGAGACTTAGGGGTAATGAGGATCACGTTAAAACCCGATGCGAAGCCAGTCAAGCAGAGACCATATCGCATAAATCTGAAATATAAGGAAAAGGTCCGCATAGAATTAGACAAGATGCTCGCAGCAGACATCATTGAGTCTGTGGAGGAATCTGATTGGGTAAGCCCAATGGTGGTACAAGAGAAGAAGCAGAAGGACAAAATAAGAATATGCATGGATCTGAGAAAGTTGAATGATGCGTGTGTACAGGTTCCATTCCTAACTTCGTTCATAGATGAGGTGTTGGACAATGTAGGCGGTCAGGAAGCATATTCTTTCACTAATGGGTTCTCAAGGTACCACCGGATCAGAATCGCACTGGAGGATAGGAGCAAGACGAACTTCGCAATGGAGTGGGGTTGCTTTCAATACACTGTCATGCCATTTGGGTTGAATAAAATGCCGGTTATCGTTTCGCGCGTGGTTGTTGCGGCGTTCAAGTAATATATTCATAAGTTCTTCGAGGTCTATTTTGATGACTGGACTATACTTGGGCTAGTTAAGTGCCATACAGCGAACCTACGCTTGATGCTGGATACATGAAAAAGATACCAAATCACGCTCAACATCAAGAAGTGTATGTTCCTCATTCCTTTTGGGAATCTATTAGGGAACGTGGTTTGTAAACAAGGGCTGATGGTAGACCCTTTCAAAATTGTGGTGATTCCGAATTTGGAAGCACCGCATAGTGTGAAATAGTTGCGCGCTACCTTGGGACAAACGGGGTACTAAAAAAAGTTTATCAAGAGTTACGCCCAGATCTCTGCGCCAATGGAGAGACTATTGACGAAGGATGTCACGTTCTACTGGGATGATGACTGTAAGAAAAGCCTAGATATATTGAAGGAGAAGATGGTTACTGTGCCGTTTCTCGTTTTCCCAAACTGGAAGAAAGAATTTTATGTTCATGTTGATGCACCATGTATAGCATTGGGGTCAGTACTCACACAAGATGGTGGAGAAGGCTTGGATCACCTTATCGCGTTCGCGTTCATGAGGAGCAGATTATCTAAAGTAGAAAAGAACTATTCCACCACTGAATGTGAGGGACTGGCTATGGTGTATGCGCTCCAGAATTATTAGCACTACTTTCTAGGGGGGACACTTCAAGATGTATATAGATCATTCCACGCAAAAATACTTGGTCAATAAGATTGTGTTGGGGGAGCGCATATGTAAGTAGCTTTTATTGTTCCAAGAATATGATTTTGAAGTTGTTGTGAAGCTTGGAGGACTGAACACGAGGCTTGATCACCTATCATGCACTAAGACAGGGGAGGAACCTACTAGCTTTGAGGAAGGACTACTTGACGCACAACTTTTCACTGTGCATGTCATAGATGGAAATTTTTAAGATATAATTCACTTTCTAACAACTGGAACTATGCCGGAAGCTTACTCTATCCAGCAGAAGAAAGAACTAGTGGTGTGCACAACAAATTTTTCTGTCATTGCGGGGCATCTATACAAAATGGGGAATGACTGCAAAAGTATGTACTAGAGTTTGAATGAAGTAGCATCCTTACGGACGCTCATGAGGCCCCCGCTGGAGGTCATTATGTAGGGAGAGAAACCGCGCAAAAGATTCTTCGCGTAGGGTTGTGGTGGTTAACTCTTCTTCAGGATTCAAAAGCACATTACAAGGCATGTGATGTATGTCAAAGAATGGGTAAGCCGTCGTGTAGGGACAAGATGCCTTTGAATCTACAAATGACATTGTAGCCCTTTGAAAAGTGGGCGATCGACTTTGTAGGACCTATCAAACTATAAGGAAAGACAAGCGCAAGATATATTATTACTGTGACAGAATTGTTAGACACACACATGACAATAGCATAATCTGAAAGATAAAACATAAGAATACAATTTTATTAACAAATCATATACATTTATAGTACATGGCTTGACCGTTGGGTTTCACATCCCAAGGTCTCTTGGACTTCCTTTTGTCTATTCGACTTCCACACTAACCCATTGAGGATTAGGTGTCCAACATTCCCCCCCTTAATCCGAAGGGTTATGTATGAGTCCAATAAGAGAGCTATAATACAAAATGTGCAAAAATGCATGGTAGCACTACGCTGAATGTGCTCTTTGAAATGTTGGTATAAAGGGCGATGGTTTAGGGATGACCACCAACACTGGAACGCTTAGTGCAGTTCCCGGACCTCTTCCAAAACTGGCAGGAAGCTGAAGTCTTCTGCTAGAGGAAGTGCTCCTATTGTTTTGAAGAGGGAAACCTTCAACCATGAAAGGGAGGTATCACCCCGCATAAAAGGGAGAACTTCAACCTAAAAAGGGAAGTCTCAACCTGTGATGGTTTAAGGATGTTCAACAACTCTGGAACGCTTAATGCAATTCCTGGAACTCTTCCAAAACTAGCAAGAAGATGAAGTCTTCTGCTAGAGGAAGTGTTCTCAATTTTGTTCCTAGAAATTTTCCAAAATTGGCAAGAAGCTGAAGTCTTCCGCTAGAGGAAGTGTCCCAGATTACCAATTGAAGGCATGCTCAGGGGCATCTTTGTCTCTGGCTACAACTCTGAAACTAGTGTGGTAGGTTGTGGCTCAGGCTCGCTTGATGTGACTTTGAAGCTTGTAGATGACCATCATTTCCCCCTGTCAGATACAAGGTGAGATGATGGAGAAAACTCAACTATAAGACTGTTCAATACTCTGGAACAAGTTTTGACATGTGATTGGAATATCTTCTCGGCCATTGTTGCCCATTACTAAGAAGCAATCCATCTAATATGAATCTTTGTTTTTGTAGGAAGTTTGTTTCTGAAGCATCTGTGTGAAGAATGGGTGTTTTTATGACAGTGCTTACATGGATGAAGATCAAAAAAGTGATATTTCAAATGGCCAACTCGGTCACAATGTTGGAATTTCACAATCTGTTGTTGTTGCTATGGCTGTGGAAGAGAACTATAATCTAAAACAACTGAAGGTGAACTATCATGAAGAACAAGTGAAGATGAATCATCCTCAAGAAATCCATCAATTTGAAATTGAATTGGCTTTGAGTAGCTTGGAATATGAAAGGACAAGTCTTTGTCATATCCAAGACCAGTTCTGTGCTTGTTGTGGACAAGTTGTTCCCAAGGTCTGATGATGGGCTTGGGAATTGCAGACTGAGTTTCTACATCTGCATGTACAACTACTTCTTTATTGGGCACTAGATCTGAATGAAATTCAACAATATTGTCTTGCTGTTTATGGGAGTCTATTTCATTGTTCTGAACAGAAACAAGTTTAGAATGACTCCTCTGTTTTAGTTCTTCTTGATGTAGCTGAGATTTGAGCTCCAAAAAATTAATTTTCTCTTGTGAATTTTGTAGATAGACCTGAATGTTTGTGAGAGAAACTTTGTAGACTTTTAATGTATCATTAGTAGTAGACAATATCAGATTTTTTAGGAACTCTAATACTTCCTTGATTCTGGCCATTTTTTTCTTCAATGTCAGAATTACACCTTAAAAACTAATCACAACTACTACTCAATGCAGAAAAGTAATACTCATTCACAGTACACAGCAATATGTTTTATAAATGTACATCAAATGATCAGTGTGCAACCAGCAAGCACCAATTACAATCCATTACATAAAAATAAGAGTTTACTCATGACCAGCACTATGTTCTAACAATACAACTGACTAAACTTTTCTTCACAAAAGATTACTTTTATTTGTCGAAACAATCATTGCCTTTATATAGCCCACCAAACTCTTATGCAACAGTCAAATCAAGGAATCAATGCATATATATGTAGACAAAAACTATAATGAGTTTTAAATACAATGCCACACTGGGGCAGTAGTAATTGCAAACTTGCTTGGATCCTTCAAATACCCCTTCACTTTCTTGGCCAGTGGAAAATAATAATCAAGTTCAATAGCGACTGCTAATACATTCTTGTAACCATTGATGATAGCATGTGGAACAACTGTGATTGTGGGATTATAGATCACTAGAGAAAGAGCTGTACATAATCTCATAAACTGCAAATTGCTTGTTGTGGTGTGCAAAAGCTGAACAACATATATATGTCAAAACAACAGTTATGAAAACAACACATATATATATCAAAAAAACATTTATCAAAACAACACATAAATTTCTGCCTTTGGCCTTGACATCTGTTGGGGTCGAAGATTGACACAATCACCAACTATGAAATGCTGTATGGATTCATGAAGCAATTTGACAGCTTCCATGGGATCATCCTCTCTTGCAGGCTTTATACAAATATTCAATAATTGCTTCCGAGAAATGCAGAAGCCCGTGCAATATTTTTATTAGAAAATCGACTCGTATGATTACTTCCTCGGCAAATATCAATGTTTATGTTGTCGCTATATCGCAATATCTTGATTCTATGTTACAAGGTTTCGAGGCTACAGTGCCTTCGACATACAAACTCCAATGCTTCGGTGGATGATGAGCATTTAAATTCAAGCATTCCGGTCAACATAACCATGCAACACCACGAGACTTGGTATCATGGATACGCTTTGTGGAGGCACCACGATTACACTCCACCATTCTTACGTTGCACCATGGTTACGCTGGAGGCACCATGGTTTATCAATCCACCAAACAAAATACCATTCAAAAGTTTCTTGCAACGCATGATTGAATACAATCAAAGCCAACATTCACACCATTCGTAGGCCATAACCATATATACGCAACATTGTTCACATTATTTGAGGATTGTTCAAAACATGGTTTTCTCACTCAATCGATTCAACATTTCACCCAACATTACAAAACTCATGCAACACGTAGAGCATTTGAGAGAAAGGACAGATTCTAGAGCTTCCATAATTGGCAAAAGGGATTTACAGGAGCACAAGGAAGCTAGAAATATTCACGTCAAGATCACCACAACGTATACCATATGCAAAGAAATACCATTCAACTCACAACAACAATTTTAGAGATACAAATAGATGGAAAACTCAATAGATTGCATCCAAAATACAACCTTTAGAAAAAATACTGAAAACTTTCCAAATTGAAGGGGCTCGATGTTCCATATCTCATTAGAGAAAAGAAAAAACTCAATATGCAGCTTATGCTACATCAAAATTCCTAGGACCTATAGCTTTGGGGATTCTCAAATAAAACTCTTGCATAATGCCCCAAAAGGTTAGCATAAAATCCCCCTTATCGTATTTGGAAATTCATATCAAATCATGAAATCTTATAATATCTCTCCATGGAAATTTCAGAACAATGGAGAAGGATCAGTAAAGAAATGAGGCTTTGAATGCATGAATGTGAATGGAGAGAAGCACCGAATGCGTTGATTTTCAAAAAGGTAACAGACACATTCATACACAGGATGAACATGGGAGTCACAGGCCTCAGCAGCCAGCTGATGCCCTTGTGCATGGAATGAATCACACGAATCCCTCGTTCCTAAAAATTTAATTCTGCCCATGGGAGTCATCCATATGCACCCAATCAATGCGATTTCATTGAATGTAATAGCTCAGCTATTGAACCATCTTCAATCAGTGATAGAATTCAATGGTCCCTGACTTCCCTCTGTGAACATTCAGAAAAAGCACAATGACATTCAATGCTGCCCAGTCGTTTAGCTAGTAAAACACAATGGAAAATATTTTACAGTCTCAACACATAACACCAATATAAAAAATGCTCATAGAAAATAGCATATACTAACAACGCTCATAAATTATATGAGCCTTTTTAGAATTTCTTTCAAGAACTATATGTAGTTGCAGCGTAAAAATCAGCAAAGAATTGCATGCAGTGTTAATAGGGATGGAAAATAATAGGTGGCAGGACAGGTTGAAGTGGTAGATTTTCCATGGTGTAATTGACCACAACGAGCGTTTCTGGTTAATTCATAAATAGAGGGATAAATGAACAGGTTGTCATAAGTGATAGAGGAATAGACAAACAAGACACATAAATGCCTCAGCTTCAAGAAAGTTGAACAGGCCAAAAATACATAACCTATTAGGGAATCTTGAGACATACACGTCTAGGTCTATGTAACACTCACATTCAACGCAACCATCATTCAACGATGCGCCCATTCTATCCTACGTGAAGGCATGAGTTCACAGTCATAAATCAAATTGATTCGAGGAGAGCGCTTAACACAGAGAATTAGTAGAGTTGGTGGATAGAAAAATGCTAAATTAAGATGTAAACATTTCAGAATACAAAGAAACGTTGAAGACTGTTCAGTGGGGCAGAAATATAGAAGGACAATTCTAACAGGCTGGAAAATGGCAAACCAACAAATATGTAAAATTAAGCTCGCAGTAATTATGCAGGGCAGGAATACGTCTGCAGCTCTGATACCATGTTAGACACACACATGGCAGCAACATAATCTGAAAGATAAAACATGAGAATACAATTTTATTAACAAATCATATACATTTATAGTACATGGTTTGACCGTTGGGTTTCACATCCCAAGGTCTCTTGGACTTCCTTTTGTCTATTTGGCTTCCACACTAACCCATTGAGTATTAGGTGTCCAACATTGAATACCTGACGCGTTGGGAAGAAGCGCATCTAGTAAAAGATTACATGGCCGCGAAGATCTCAAAGTTTCTATTTGATCACGTACTGACGTGATTCGATTGTTCGAAGATCTTGATGAGTGATCGCGGTACACATTTCCTAAATGAAACGATCAACGTGCTGTCGGAAGAGTTTCAAGGGTATCATTAGAAAACACACCGTATCACCCAAAGACTAATGGGACCATAGAGGTGTTTAAAAAAGTATTGGAGACCGCATTGACGAAAGTATGCAATGCGCAGCGAAGTGATTGGGAGCTGTGTGTAATCACAGTATTATGGGCTTATAGGACAACATGCAAGAAACTGATGGGACAGATGCCTTTTGGGCTGGTCTATGGAGTAGAAGTCGTAAAGTCGATGGAGTATATCATGCCTAGTATGCGCATAGTAGCGCTCATAGATATGACAAACCATGGGGCCCTGGAGGAGAGGCTCGCGTAATTGGAGGAGCTTGAAGAAGAACAATTTTTGGCTGGATTCCATCAACAGGTACAAAAGCAATGTGAAAAGGCTTGGCACGATCGACATATCAAGTTATGCACCTTTAAGGTGAATGATTTGGTATTGTTATATGATAGTGAGTTTGATAAGTTCTCAGGGAAGCTCCAAATGGATTCGATGGGACTATATGTTATTAAGGAGATCACAGACGGCGACACGGTGTAGTTGGTGAAGTTAAATGGCGAACTCTTCCCAGAAAAAGTAAATGGTAGAAGGCTGAAGCTGTATATAGGTGGCCTAATTGACTAGCTGCGAGAAGCATAGTCTTAGTGCTCTAGGCAACTAAAAGGAGGCGCGGGATTATAAACTACTCTTCTCGAGAGTTGTGCGATGTCAGGACTGCGTGCAGTACTGAGGTGTCACAAGGTCCACGACAGCACAAGGGTAGCTGCACTGCTATGTGGTTGGTTGGAAAGTGATCGTTATAGTCACTGTTCACGATGGGATGCTTGGTTTAAGACTAAATGGAGTGGGTGGCAGGCATTTAAGGTGAACTTTATAGACTAGATTTCGAAAAATCTGCTGCCAAGGGAGCATTAATGGACCGGATTTGGGGGGAATGGTCGAATTCAAATTCAAAAGGAACTATAAATTACAAAGGTATGCCTAGCAAACAACACTTGGCCATTTGAGAATTGAGCTATTACGTGCCTAGAGATTTAGGAACCCTGATCTGTTCGATCTTTTGAAGTCAAAGGCATTATTGGAGCACTTACGTGAACCGTTGAGAGATTTATGGAACAACAGTATCGCTGCATCAGAGGAAGCCATGGATATTGGAGAGATGACTACTAAAGAGGCTGTGCAGGCCATGACGATAGGAGAAGCCCCAAAAAGTGCCAGGATAGTCTCGAAAATCCCTAAATCACCACACACGCCAAGACCTAAGAAAGACAAGTAGTCTATGGTTCCAGTGCGCATGTTCCCTATACACCCACTGAGAACTAAACTTACCATGGAAGAAAAGGGCAAGGTGATCAATTTGGAAGCCAATGAGGAGGAGGAAGACCTTGAGGAAATCCTGGTAGAAGAGGAGGAGGATGAAGAAATGGAGGAAGAAACCCAAGGTGTGGACCCTCTGACCAAGCTGCCTGCATATGTTCCTCCACGGAAAGGGAAAGCAAGGGTGCCCAAGGACCTAGATGAGAGCAAGATATCTCTGCAGACTCCGCTACTCCCCGATGACATCATTTTTGATGGATCACACTTGGGATGGGTGCCGGTTCTAAAATTTGAAGACTGGGATCTTGCGGACCATGAGAAATTCCCACATTTGGCAACCTCATAGCTAATGCGACCGAAGAAAAATACAGTGGCGAGGGTCATAGAGTTGGAGTCGCACAAGTGGTTGTGAGGAGTAGAGAAAGCAAGGTTGTTAAAATTGCTTTGGGTGCCGCATTACCATCATCCCCCAGTGACTATCTTTGTCATAAGGCAACTTCTCTTCTTGGTGCATGATGGGTGTTTGTGGCTGGAGGAGTCCATCCCCATCACGGACCACTTAATTCATAGAATTACCCAGCTCCCTTGCAAAGGTGAGGATCCAACAAACATATCCGAGGGTAAAAGTGATGATTTGGCCATTGTGGAGGCCATGAAGAAAAAGTTCAAGATGGAGAAGAAAAAGAGAGGGTACAGGATCTCTAGTATCAATAACGTTGTGGTCAGAGTCGTGACATAGACACTAGCTGGGAAGGTTACATGGAAGTGTTGCACGGATGAGGTGCCCGCACCGGTGGTTGCACTTACCACGCAATGCGCAGATGGGGTCTAGTTTAACTGGGTGGATTACTTGTGCCGAGAATTCCTAGAAAATTGTCGTGAAGCTTAGGAACAAGGGAGGACTTTCCACTTTGCATGGCTTCTACTATCCATAGTGCTGGTGGCTTGGGAATTGCCTGAGGACAGCTAGTTCCCCACATTTGTGTAGGATTTGCCAGAGGCAGTGAATTATGCTTCATTGTGGGCAACTAAAGATGCGCAGAGGATCATAGATAACAAGATATGCTGGGTGTTCATGGAGATGAACATCAGAATGGGGATTAATCACAAGCTGCCATTATCACCCACTTTCTACAATAGTCTGCAAAGCTTCGTGGAGTTCAAGGGGGACTTTCATCATGTGTATATCAGGGCGGGCAAGGACCCCACGAAGAAATGGAGCGAGCTCCCTTACCTAGCCACGGATGATGTCATATAAACCGTGCTTGAGTCATGGTCGCTGGAGCGACACACTCCAGCTAGTTCCATGGTGGAATCAAAGAATCTGCTGCGTAGAGGAAGAAGGAGGAGGAAAAACTATGAATGTTGTAGTTGACAGAGAAGAGAAGGAATGAAGCAACAACAACAAAGGCCCAGGAGGCGCGGGACACTACTAAGGCAGCAAAAGAACAAAAAAAGGCAGCAGAGAAGGAGCACGAGGCCCAAAAGTCACCTTCGCCTGAACTGAAGATAGAAAGAGAGGAAGGTGGTGCGGACCCATAGACAACATCTACATAGCTGAAGTGGTAGTGCCTGAGAGAGCAGGTGGGGCCGTGAAAGAAGTTGAAAGTCTCCAAGACTTCTTTCGACCCGATCACCCTCATTGAGGGGGATCTCCATGACATAGGAGAAATGGTGCGGGACGTTACCGCAGAGGCCCTCCAGTAGTTTGTGGAGGAAAACTAGATGGTGTTGGGGGCCCTTCGGGCACATATATAGGAATTTTAGGTGTGCACTCCTCACGCTGGTACTCTGTCGACCAACCTTGCAGTAGGCACAACTGCGGCTTAGGAAATGCTGCATGCCCGCATGAACAACTTTATAGTGCTACCAGAGGGTGCACTGGTTACAGAAAATGAGGCCGACATTCCTATGGTCAGCACGTTGAAGGGAGTTGGGATAAACATGGTTGCACTCCCTTAGGAGATGCTCTATGTTCTACAGGATGGAGTGACTGCAGAACTGTGGGCCAGGGAGGGTCGAGCACTCCAGGTGATGAGCGAGGAATGGATTAATATTAAAAAATTCAGCCTGCAGCATGACGAGGTCATGACATAGAATAGACAACTAGTGCAGGTGGTTGAGGAAGCTTTCCAGATGGTCCTTGACTTGGCCATCCTAGCAGAGGAACCAATGGAGGCATGTATCCAGAGACTAGCAGCAGGGGTGCGCGAGGTGAAAGAAGAAATGGCTAAGGTTTAGTTGGAGTGGAACCTTTAGATAGTTGAACTGAAATTGAAGGCATAGCCTTCAACTCTGCCTGAGGTGAAGGAACAGCGTGCCAACACCATTACAACAGGAATAGTAGAGATCAACAGTGCAATGAAGGACTATACAAAACTGTTTAAGGAGTCATTCGAGGTTCTCACTAGTATGTAGGAGGACCCGAATATACTACGTCTGGAAATAGAGGCGTGCAAGCTCCAACAATAGTATAATGAAATAAAAGGGACCGAACAGACGGTGGCCCTTACACAGAGGCTCGCGCAGATGCACCAAGCAAAAGCGCTCAAGGAGTAGGTAGACACTACACGACATAAGGAAGTTGTCTTAAAGGCGTGTGTACAACCATGGATCAATGAAGCATTCATCATTACCACCTTGATTAAAGAAAAGCTCACACAGATGTAGGGAACCCAGGAATAGGTGTAGGGCAGCAGTTCATCTACCATGGTCTCTAAACAACGCGTCTAGGAAGTGCAGCAGGTAGCTTCTTAGTGTGCTGCCGATCTTGTAGCAGTCTAGGCAAAGTTGGGAGGTCTCTACATGGAGATCTCTGCACTGATAGAGTGACAAGAGGGTGAGTCACAATGTTTGTGTTTGGGGCCTGTTGGGCGAGGGATCCCCCAAGGAAAGTTTTGGGGCTTAAAGCCCAGATTTTGGTTAAAAATTTGTAAATCCGATGTAAAGACTCCGCATTTTGTGAGCATGGAGCACAAAGTTGTAAATTAGTCATAAGGTTGTTTTCCCTCAATTTTGTAATGTAATGTCGGCTTTAGATATCTACCCATGGTCCGCGGACCATGGGATTATATAAATAGAGCGAGGCTCTAAGTTGTAAAAGAAGGGAAGAAGTGAAAAAAAGGATGAAGAATTGAGTCTTATCTGAAGTGTAAGTTGAGTCTTTGGGTTGAAGAGTAGGAGAAGGATCTGTAGCTGAGTGTGTAAAGGCCTAGTAGTCCACAGCTGAGTGCGTAGACCCCTGCAGCTGAGTGCACAGGGTGATTCGAGTCTGTAACCATGGAAGCATTAATAAAGAGAATTTTTCGCAACAATTTTGTGTAATTATTTCATGTTTTCTTCATTGAATATATTGGGTATAAATTACATTTCTGTTGTTTATACAGTGGAAAAACATATATGATTGTGTTGATTAAATGAATGTGAGATAAAGTATCTGTTTACACGAAGTTAAACTGAAAATTTTAAGAAGATAAGTAAGATACACAATATAACTTGGGGAAATAGCACAGATAGTTTCCCTTGTAGCGCGAAAACATCTCATCCCTTGGTTAGGGCTGCGTGAAAGGAAATCCTAACAGATCGCAAAGGTCTCATAGGTCAGGACAGTGTGCAAAGTGACCTACGTAAAGGTAGGCACTGTTGGACTAAATCGACACCTCAGACATCTCAAGGGTGTGGAAACTTGGTTCCAACATCCCCCCATACTGCTTCGGGTGAGACTTTAGTCCACGCTCCATGGGCTGATGCCAAAAGGGCTAGTAGTGTAGGGATTTGTTTGAATAATTAACTCCAAACTTCGGTCAGGCCCCAACAAGCCAACAGTGCTGGACGCGCCAACATGTCAAGGGGATCTCCCTAGTAAGAAGCCCCAACTAGAACTCAAACTGTTTGGAGTAGGAGTCCCAATAATGGGTGGTAATGTAGTGCATTGAATGCAATAACACATAGAGGTAAGTATGATAGATTTGGTCAGAAGAAAGTCTGTGACCTTGTAGTGAGTCAAATGAGATGCATGGGGGCTCTAACACACAGAGGGGAAAAGGAAGTGTGTTATCCAGATTTAAACTGGAATGGAAATGAACTAGCTAGGGCGATGGTAGATTATCTTTGAGAAGAGATGTGGTGGCTACATGCCTCTAAAATCCCTTACAATGAGGCTCAGGGGCCTTTTTATTATTGAACAATATGAGAAAACCCTAAACAACCAAAACCCTAACCTGAGGTGATGTAACACCAAGAGTTTATGGGCCCCATTGGGGTGAGTTAGACACCAACTTCTGGGGGCCGCGACTTAGTCATATTATCTATGTTGACATACATGATAGCTTGTTATAAAGATCTCTCCGAGGACTATGACAAAAAAGATGATTTTTGGTAGCAAATTGTTAGTGGTAGATTTTCAAAAAATCGTCGTTTAGGGCCACAAAACGGCTCCGGAAGTTAAGGACCCAAAAAACTACTAAAAATAGTAAATTGTGCTACAATTAAGGAAACTGAAAAACTAAAAGAAGCAATGGTGGGGTTCCAAGTGGAATTGGCAGGTGGCCACCAATATCCACCTGGATCATTCCTCCCCCCTTAGGAAGCAATGGTCCCCATTGCGTTGAGCTCCCCTATGAGATTAGAGAAATTTTGCTAAACTTGGTCCCTGGTGAGCCACTTACCCTAGTGAAGGAGTTGGCCTGCCTTGACAACTTGATACAGCTAGATATTCTGGTGGCAAGTGTGCTTGATCTTTGTGTCCATGATCCAATCAGTTGCAACTTGTTCCATGCAACTCGTTTTAACTTTGTGGGTGTGAGCTATTCTGCAATGTCAGATGTGTCTAGTAATGGTGGAAAGTATGGTTGAAGGCAGTCCACATTGAACACTAGGTGCAAGCCAAGGAATGGGGGAATGCTGAGCTAAAATGCATTATCTCCCACAACCTTGGTAATCATGTAAGGACCATATCGGAGTGGTCTAAGTTTCCAATAGGCTCTGATAAGGCGTTCCTTTTGCAAATGCAACCTGACTTTTTCACCCACCTGAAACTTGTGTGGCACCCGATGTTGATCATGTCGCTGCTTGTACTTGGCATTTTATTTCTCCAGAATGTCATGGACATGCTGGCGAATATGTTGGATGTGCTCAATGAAGTTGTTTTCCTTATCTGTTTCGGACTGGACATGAGGCGAATTTGCGTGAGTAGCTACAAATGGCATGGCCACATCAATGGGACATAGTGGCTGGAATCCCAAGCCCACCTAAAAAGCATTGTGGCCAATTGAGTTTTGGAGAGCTCAATTGTATCTGTGCTAAACATAGGGGAGGCTTTCATCCCATGTGCACGGATGCTTTGAGCTGTACATGCACAGAATGTGTACGATCATCCTATTGACAACCTCTATCTTGGAAGGTTGTTGACTTAGTGAGTTTGGTGTCTAGCATTGACCAGGGACTGGACCAAAATGTATTGAGGAACCTACTATCCCAATCTGAGATGATAGACTATGGTATCCCAAAGTGTACCCACACTCATTAAAAGAAGAGTTTAGCAATGGCTTCTACTGTGATATTCTTCTTCCAGGTCACCATAATGGCCATCTTCGAGAACCTGTCGACAACCACAAAAACATAGTGATTTCCATGCTTAGTGGAAGGAAGGCCTAACATGTAATCCATGGAGATGGATTCCCAAGGTCAACTAAGGGTAGGTAGTGGGGTATAGAGGCCTTGCTTCTTGATGGTCAGTTTGGCAATAGCATAGGCAGTGCATGATCTAATGTACTTCCTGACATCTTGTCACAAATTCGACCAATAGAAATACTTCTGCAGTACTGCCACCATTTTCTCAACCCCGAAATGCCCAACAGCCCGACTGTAGTGTGCTTCCCAAATCATCGTGGCATGCTCGCTTGAAGGAACACAAAGGTGATCTAGGTGGCATAACAGGGCATCCTAGAGTTGAAAATCTAGAACATGTTGACCCTCCAAGGGTGTCTGGTATGTGTGGCTGAATTTTGGGTCGCTTTTGTAAAGAAGTGGCCCATTAGAAGTCTCTTGCCCACAAGAGTTGAACACAGTGGTTAACGCCATGATCGGTGGTCAAATGAAGTAATTTGCAACATTATTGGTGTTGCCATTCTTATACTTGATATTCAAATGGAACTGTTGTTGGTTTGTTGGGGCCTGACCCAGGTTCATAAGTGTTTTAGCCAAACAAATCCTAAAAATACCCGCCCTTTCAGCAATAGTCCGGGGAGTGTGGACTGAGATCTCACTCGAGGTAGTATGGGAGGGTGCTAGAATCAGGTTTCCGCACCCTAGGGATGTATTGATGAGGTCTGGAAAGGTCGCGAACCAATCTTGCGCGCTTGTGTTGCCTAGCTCCTTTACCCATACGGTGTTATTATTATAGATCTGACTTAATTTTGTTGGCCCAGTATTCTTATTTACCATTTAACAGTAATAACCAATGCACACAAAAATAAACTGTAAAGAATTGCAAGGATATAGCCGAAACATAAACACATAGATTAGATGCACAATATTCCAAAATCAACTTATCTTTTATTAACCTTTTGTTCCAGTACAATCCAATTCCACCCTGTGCACACAGCTGCGGACTCTACCAGGCCTCTGCACACATAGCTATAGAGCCTCTTATTACTCCTACAACCCTAGACTCAGACTTACAGACTCAGAGCGAATATCACATTCAACAATCCATATCACTTGAGATCAAGACTAACAAACGTTGAATTCTACCCTTAGGGCCTCACTGTATTTACATTCCCATGGTCCGTGGACCATGGGTAGGTTGACACACTCTATATTAAATTACAATATTTTAGGGTGGACAACCCTAGACTCTCGCGCTTTTCGCCCACATTTTGTGGGATCTTTACATTACATTGACCAAACTTGGGCTCTAAGCCCCAAAAATCCACTTATAGGGAGATCCACTACCCAGCAAGCCCCCAACACAATCAACGTGACTTGTCCTGAGTCACTCGGGTAGTGCAGTGATCTTTTCTTGGAGTCCATCCAGTAACTTATGCACTTCACGGATGTCTTCCACACATTCCTTCGTTTCCTGATGTATCAATTGTGCATGATTATTTGATGCATTGTTGTCAGAGGCACCCTCTTTCCTTTACACATATGTGTCCTGCATCTGGGCCAGCTTCCCGTTGATCGTGGTGGTGACCGCGAACGCTTCCTCGAGCCAAGGCTAGATGCCTGCTTTAAGCCCTACTTCTTTTTGGCATGTCGTGTCCACCTGTTCCTTTAGATCCTGGGCCTCCCTCATCTTGGCCAATCACTGAGTAGGGGCAATTGTTTGCACGATCTCCTGGACATTGTCACATGCCTGCTGCAATTCCCATGCTTCTATCTCTAACTGTTGTAGCATTGGGTCCTCCTGCAGTGAAGTGAGCATGAAGAGGGACCGGTCCAACAATCCTGTGCAGTCCTGCACAACATTCTCTATTTATTTCAACCCCAATTGAATGGCGTAGTGACACTGCTCTCGGACTTTCGAGGGTGTAGAGGGCCACGTCTTTAGTCACAAATCCGTGATCTAGAAGTTCAACTCCAACTGAACCTTCACAGCCTCCTTCTGAGTCCTATGGACTCCTACTGCCAGTTGATGAATTTTTTCCACGGTGGGGAGTACTGCCAGCACAACCAACTCTGGAATGCTGCTACAGGCCTCCTCCACTACCTGTTCTAATCCTTAGTTTTGGGTGACCATGTGGTCATGCTGCATGCTGAGCTGGTCTAAATTTACTTTCTGCTTGCTCAATACTTAGAGAGCACGACCCTCCCTTGCACGAAGCTTAGTGGTTACCCCATCCTGCAGCTGATATAGGGTTTCTCTAGGAAGAGCAACCAAATTCAACCCCCAACCCCTCATGTCACCTTCGGCTTCTGCTAAGACGATGCCTTCTGGTAACACCAAAGTGTTCATTGTGTGGGCGCGCAACATCAGCTCAGCTTCGGCTGCACCTTCCGCAAAGTGCGGTGTTGTCACTCTTGGGGGTCACACCTGTAATGCTTGCAACTGTGCTCTGAGCGCCCCCAACATAGTGGTCTTCTCTGTCATCAACTCTTCCAGAGCATCCTTAGTGACATCGCGAAATGGTTCGCCACTGTCAAGAAGGGCTCCCTTAGAGATCTTCATTGTCTTTATCTTCTTTCGAGTGGTTGGCTTCTCCTTGATGCGCGGCCTCTTGAGTTGGGTTGATATTGTTGTACATTCCTCTACCTTATCCTCCCCCTGTATGTCCTTCTCTATGGACATATCCTGACCTTCCTCAGTCTCTTCAGTGGGTGCAATTGTGGTTTCTACCATCTGCGCTGTCGCTTCTGCCTCATCCAACTTCCGTTGCATGGCCGCTTCTTGTTCCTGACATTTTCTCTCTGCCAGCCTCACGATGTGTAGCCTGGTGTCCCTCTTCCCCTATTGTGCCGCGATCTTTTCTAGTTTTGCCAAGTTCGGAGCGTGCCACTCTGGAGACCATGCTACCATCACCTCGAAGATTGCATCGTCCGTTGCAATGAATGGAAGCTTCACCCATGTTTGGGCTGGATTATTTCGTGCCTAGATATACAGATTATAACACATATTTCATTAAATTTGGAATTAAATAGTGGATCTAGAATTTTAAAATAACCAAAAAAACTCAATTATAGTGATGTCCTTGCAATACTTTTTTTCCAAATTTAATGAAATATATGTTTTATGCATATCCGGCTTAAATTCTACCGCACTTTTCAAACTGTTGTATACTATCAGAGATAATCGCAGCCTATGGTTGATCTAATTTCGGATGCTTTCCTCCATGAACATCCAAAACATCTTGATCTTGTGAATTCTTGTTGCGGCTTTCATTGCCTAGAGCGAGGTGTACCTCATGCCTTCGGGAAGGTTCTTATCAATGGTGGGAAACTAGTTGTCCTTCGGCAACTCCCCTGCAATCAACAGGATGGATAACAACAACCAAACATAGTGGAAGGTCTTACCCTAGACCTGGGACTCCTGACAGTTTGTCAAAAATTCATCGTAGAGAAACTGTGCCCAGTTGAACTGGACCCCCTCTGCACACTGCTTCGCCAATGCAATCATAGATGCTGGCACCTCATCTGCACAACATTTCCTCATGAGCTTTTCGGCAAAGAACTGGGTGGTGATGCGCACCCCTTTGTCCTTGATGCTTGCTATTACATACCTGTGCTTCCTATTCTCCAACTTATATTTGTCCTTCATCGCTTCTACGAGGGTTAAGTCATCGTTCTTTCCCGTTATGGCTGTGGGATTGTTTCCTTTGATGGGCAGCCCAAAAATCCAGTGAATTAAGTTGGCTATGATGGGAATCGACTCCTCTAGCCAGAGATACCCATCATGTACTAGACACAATAGCTGCCAAATGACAAAGATTGTGACAGACACATGATGGTAGTGGGGTATCCACCACAGATGTAGTAACCAGGCCTTCTCCACATTGCGTAACCATTTCTGCTACAATAATTGCTCTACGACCAGCTGTGGCAACTTCTCACTGTCCATGAGGTCCCAGTCTTCGAACTTTATATTAGGTACCCATCGTAGTGGTGGATCGTCAAACCTTATTTCATCTGGAAGAAGTAGGGTCTAGAGTGCACTCTTCGTGGCCTCCAGGTCCTTCGGTATCTTGGATTTCCCTTTCCATTGGGGGATGTAGGGTGGTAACTTTATCTTCGATGGTATGTGGGAAACATTCTCTGCCTCATCGTCCTGTGCTTCAATTTGGGCGATCAGGGCTTGCAAATCTTCTTCCTCCTCCTCTATTTCAACGACAACAACTTTACCCTTCTCGATCATTGACAAATGACTAAAATATGGGTTTCGTGGTGACACCCATACTGGCACTATGGGCTGCTTGTTTTTTTGTGGTCACGGTGTGCGTGGGGATTTGGGAACCTCTGGTGCAACTGTTTCCTCTCCAGGCTCTTCCTAGGTCACACGGGGTTCTGGGATCACTTCTGCGAATCGCACTTTGGTCCTTGCAACCGACATTGTTTCCACACTAGGTGCATTTGGTTGCATACTCACGGGTGGCAAGGTAGCTTGGTGCTCAATGCTCTGTACTAGCTCAACTATCAAACAACCAAATGTTGCCTCGAGGCTACCCCAAGGGATTTTATAGTAACATTTGAATTTGAATTCACCCTTTCCCTCCACTTCTGAGTCATTAATATCGTCTTGGCGACAGATCATCCTGAATCTAGCTCTTAATTCCTGTCTCAATGGCTTGCTACCCACTCCTTTTTGCCTTAAATTAGACCTCTTTTCATGAATAGTGATATCAACAGTCACCTCCCAGCCTGCCTGCACAGCAATGCAGCCCCTTCTTCACAACCATGACCCTTGTGACATACTAGCCCTATGTGGAACCTCCTTCCCATGCAGCTCTCCTGCAGACTCATTTATAGTCCCGCGCCTTCTTTCAACTGCTTGGAGCGCTAAGACTGTGCTTGCTACAGATAGTGAGGGGGTCGCACCCTCGGTGTGAGGCTTCAATTTCCATGCTAGCCCGGGCTGCGGGCACCCTTCAAATACCCTTGCATTCGGTAGTGCATCGGGTTTGTCTTGGTATGGTACGCTCCCTTGTTTAGTAAGGTGTAGTCACAACCATTATAGCAGGGTCGCAGCTCTTTCTAATGTAGTAGTAGGCTGGCTAGGCTTGGTCTTAGCATGCTTAGATTTTCACAGCTCACTTGCATGACTTCAGTTTCCAGTTCGCTGATTTCTTCATCCAATGTCACGCTTTTCTCTCTCAGCCGTGCCCACTCTTCATCGAGTTCATGAAGTTTTGAGCTCCCTCGCTGAATGGCTTCCTGCAACTGCCTAATCCTGTTAGAAAATTATATATTACGGAGTAATGGAACACATAAAATATTGTAGAACTATAAACACAGAAAACGCACAAAACAAGAGAGACACAGATATACGTGGTTCACCCAGTTTGGGCTACGTCCACCTCGAATAGCCAGTCCTT
>APFE031107064.1:2304-50473 GCA_000404065.3 Pinus taeda
ATTCTTAAATTTTTGTTTTCATTATTCTTTTAAAATTTTAATATTTTTCGGAGTCATCATAAAATCTTTTACACCATTTTTTCAAAATGTTGAAAATTTAACTTGAAAAAAAAAAGAGAGGTTATTTCAACATCAACACATCAACTCTTTTCGTTTTTAGCATGTTTTTTGTAGATTTTTTGCACAAAACATTGGTTTTCATTGCCATTTTTAAAACATGTTGAAAATTTACCCTAGAAAAGAAAATGTTATTCCAGCATCAACACTTTTCATTTTCAAGTTGATTATTCATGTTTTTGGGGGATTTTTTTTCTAGAGTTCCCATTTTCATTTTATAGTTCTTGTTTCAAAGTTTAAATTGTTTGGTTCCTTCGATGTTCGGAATATACATGCTTTTATTTCTTATAGCTCCTCATCAATGCTCTCAAAACCATCCTCAAAGTTGAAGGTTAATAGAAAACTCTCCCTTAAGATGTCCCATTCAACAGTTCCATGCTGAAGCTCCATCTCCAAATACTAGTTCATTGGGATTGTATCTAGCGAACAACAAAAACTATGCATTCTAGTTGTGGCTATGTTCCCCAGCCCTTAGTCCATTGTGCCAAATGATCACACATATCATCCTTCCCACTTCACTTTTTTGTCATTCTAGTATTAGTATAGAAGAACCTTAACTTCATCATTCTTTTGTATTCTCTCCATCTAGGAAAGCCTTCCTTGTGTGTACCCCATCAACAGGTAGACATAGCACGGAACGCCAATTCCAATGCCTAGAACTAATGTTCTTCTGGTACTTCCCTTTCAAATTCATCTAAAAACAGTTCCACATCAGTGAAACCATCATAATGTGGAAGGTTTCTATTGTAGTGTTTTCTTCTCAAAGATGTAAAAAAAGAACCCACTTAAGATTGTGGATGACAAGCAGTCTCAACAATACAAATGGATGTTAAACATTGTATATATGTAGCAACTAATAGAAACAAAACCTGCCAAAGTGCGGATCTATGCCACAATCATAGTTAAACAACAAAAAGAAACAGTAATAACTCCAATCATCTGATGGAAACTAGATATAAAAAGAATAGATTTTATTATAACACCTGTGAAGGGGACAAATAAATGTTACCAATCCCCCTTTATGTGATGGGTTCTTGGCTATCCTCAAATGTCTTCAGCTTGTGTAGTGTCTCTCTCCTCTATAATGTGTAAACCCAACAATATGGTGTGTGGCAATGAAAATAATCAGAGTTATAACAGTGAGTGCAACAATGAAAATAATCAAAATTGAATAATGAGTGGAAAACCTTTCTATATATAACAAAATATTGAGTTAATCTCGAATAATAAGAAAAAAATGAAATATTATTAGCCCCATTCTTGAAATAACCACTTGGAATATTTTATTATTTTTGGTTACGAGGGAAAAAATATTTAAACTTTTATTTAGAAATAATAAATATATGAACGATTTATTTATCATCTCAAGGAATTGGTTAAGGAATAATAAATAAATAATGGCCCTTCCCTAAAAAAAAGGGTGGGAGGGAGGGTAGAACAACTGGAGAAGCCATGTTGAATACGGAAGGACTCTGCAAAACTGAATCGATCATCTGAAGGAGAGGTGCATGCTATGAACACTATGATCGATATTAAATGAACACATCAAATATGCTGAACTGCATCTAAAGCTGTAGCATAATAGGAATGCATCTGGGCATGTGGGGGGCTACCTGGAGGGCCATCTGTTCATGAGGTCTGAAACATATCAAACACACCCAGAAATTACTGGTACAATTTGCTGCATCACTGGACCATCAAGTGGATGAATCATGAACATGAAACAACCAATTCAAAAGGAAATGATGAGTCCCTTTGCTTGATCTGAGGCACCGAACAAGAATGGAAGTTGGAACCAAGATACACTTCTCTCTAGGTTGTTCTTCTCGAATAAATGAGTTGATGTCGATAGAATAGGGATTTCGATAGATGAGGTAGTGATGATCCTCAACTAAATCTTGGGATAAAATAGTAATGTGACTGATGGAATGAAACGAGGGATAATGGAAAATGTCGGAATGAGGGACAAATAGTTGACTTCCCTTGTCAGAGCATAAATTGCATGGTTGACCTGGCAACGACTGACTCAAGTTCGGAGCGGATGGGGCACAATATGACCAAAGGCAAAAATGGGAAACATAGGATGAACGATATGTAAATATGAATGGAATACTGTAACATGATATAATGCGACATGAAGCAAACTCCATGGATGCAAGGGTGACTCATTGCGGATACTTTGAACAAGGGTGACTTGATGACACTACCACATAGAATAGGCCTAGTGGGGGCCATGAAAGAATGAGTAAAGATGGTTACTCATGACGAAAATTGACACGTGAGATGTCAAGCACCAAGGGAATGTGGTTCCAAAAGTACAAGTGTCTTGTATGAATATATTCAATTTTAAGAGGCAATGGAGTGACCCTTCTTAGAAAAATGGCTTCTTGGTGAAGTATCAAATCATCAAAAATTGAGAAAGACCCATTATAGTACTCAATGACATCTTTCTAATGGTGCTGACAGTTCACTAAAATGAGCTATATTTTGGTTGCAATGGGTGACAAAAAAGCTGTGGGTTTTTCTATAAAAGGACATTTTCCCTCCAATTTGAGAGGAGGAGAACGCCCTAAATATTGTGGAGATGGTAGCGGACAAACTGACCATTGTAATCACAATCTGTGACTTTTAGGAAATTTACCTTACTTGTCTAAATATGGCCTTAATGCTTCTTGGAAGGATGGTTCCCGGTCAAGAATTAAAGTAAGAGGAAAACGAGAATGAACTTCTAGAGGAGGTCTAGAATTGTCCTCACTCACTAAGTCAAACATGGAGACTATGTGGACATAGAGTAGAATATTTGAAGATATGGTATCAAACATATACAATATATGATGTGCATATGGCTCATCGAAGAGGCCGGTATGACAAACTATCCAAGGAATGGGAGGTAATCGACCATACCTAGATGGTGGGATGTAGGTTGAGACTTAATGTTAATCAATTGAGAATATGGTCAGGGAAAAACCATCATGCCCCCAAGCATGAGATACTACCCACAAACATATGTGATGGAGGGGACTGATCCGGTACGAAAAGGTGGGAATGATGGCCCCTAGAAGGAGGATTTCGTGGAGTGCCATTGTCTTCTAAGTGCTCGAAAAAGGGATTCAAGCATCTCAGTCCAACTTGGCATGCAATCCTCCAAAGGATGATAATGAGATGTAGGGGACTATGTGCCCCCCATTATGCTATGGGCACTATGGTTGTATTTAGAGCTATGGACTCCAAACACTTATATGATACATAATATCATTATGCATTTTTATATGACGATTATGGTTTGCCAATTATTATGTTTTATCGTTGTCTTCTATGGTATACATGTGATAAAGGGAAATATAGAATGTTAATGGTATCTACATAGTTATTTTGGGCTCTAGGAACATGAATGAAAGTAATGGTTTCAAATTCACATACCGACAATTTAACTCGTATATATTTTCTAAATAGGAATTGGTTATGCACATGATAGACACCATTTAATTGCATGAGAAGTAGCAAGTAATCTAAATGGAGATGAAGATGAAGGTTGCGATGAGAAAGGGCATTGACTAACAAACCTATCACTGCATCATATTCAATCTGACTATTGGTGGCAGATCCAATGCACATGTTGTTTGAAAGGAATAACGTATGCAAGGGGGTAGAACTGGCTCAAGGTGCCGAGACTAGATTTTGGGAGAAGCGACTCACACCATCAACATGACTGATATACGGTGTGGATGATGGATCCAGGGCTGTATATCTCCAAGTCAACTTGAAATCTACTTTCCTTGACTAATACATGTCAGGGAATTCAATATTCCAAGTGTGTGAAGTGATCCTAGACTACTAACTCGGACTTTCACTTGACCGTGTGGGTATCGAAGGAAAAGCCACTCAGTCGCTAATTTTTTCCTTTGGATGGGTCATGCGGGTAGAATTTATAATTAAAAACTTTGAAGTTTTTTTTTTATTTTTGTATTTCATGATGTTTTTAGCTAGAAAGCTTTCAACTATACATTTTCTCGATGACTTTGTGTGCCATCAGGATTGTACCAATGTGTATACTATATTTCCATGTTAACAATTTACATCACCTCCATCTTGATTGGTGGAACCTCTCATTCATGTCCTTCTAGCTTCATGATGAATACTTTCAAGTATTTTGGCGATCCTTTTTAGGGGAAATTTTTTATAAGCTAAATCTTTCTCTGTTGATTGAGATCATACTACATAAAGGTTCACAATTCTAGTCTACTTAATCACATCATTGAAGGCGTAGTCCTAATTTGATAAAGTGTACAAAAATTCATGAGGGTGTGATGGTGATTCAGAAGGACATTTTGGAAAATGATCATAGATAGGGATACGTAATTTGAGATGTGGAATGTCATTAAGAAATTCATGATATATCTTTACAAGAATATCCAAATGATTAAGCTACCACTTAATAACATATTCTTTGAAGACTAAAGAAAAATTACACCTTTGGAAAGAATAAAATTATTGTTTACATCAACATAAATATAATGTCTTGATGATATCTATGTAACCCAAGAAGATGCACTTTTGACTCCTAGCGTCAAGATTGTTTCTTTTCTCATTAGGAATAAAGGCATAACAGGGGACCTAAATGCCTTGTGATGTATTGTGAATGGAATGTGAGGATAACACATTTCATAAGGAGTCTTATTTCTAAGAGCATCAAATGGACATCTATTTTTTACATATAATGCAATAGAACTATATGATACCAAAAAATCATCTTTACATTTTTGAAAATCATCATGGAGTGAACCATATTCAATATAGTCTTGTTTATTCTATCATCGACACCATTTTGTTGAGGATTATATGGAGAAGTTTTTTGATGTTGAATCCCATGTTAGTGAATATAGTTTTCAAATTAATTATATTTAATTGTATTCCATTATAAATACAAAAATACTTAATATATAATTGTGCTTTATTTTGAATCCCTACATGAGAATTTATGAAACTTTCAACACTGAACACATCTTGCTGTAATCATTATGCCACATCTTGGTGTAATAATTATGCCAAGAAGCACTCTAGGGTCTAGTATGTGGGAGATGTGTAGGCATTATATGTAATGTAAGAAATTTTGTATGTCAACATTTTAAAAATATTTTATTTTAATTTCATTTTATATACATTTGTAAATAAATTCTAAAAGAAAAAAAAGGTTTGGGGAGAGATGTATTGGTAAAAAGTATTAATCCACAATATAATTAAATTTAATTAATTAAGAAAATAAAAACTTAATAACTCCACAATATAACAAGATATTCACCATGGATATTTAATACATCATTAACTTGTAATTAGGCCTTGTTAAATACCATGGGAAAATATCCATGCCTTATTAATAAACACACTAAAAAAAATACACCCCATTCAAAAAATCAAAACATTTTTTTTTTTAAATTAATTTTATAACATTTTATAAATTAAATCTAAAAATAAAAATGTATGGGGAAGACGCAGTAGCATAAAATAATGATTTTGTAGTCATATTTAAATTTAATAAATAAACACATAAAAATGTAATACTTACAATAAACTTATAATATAATAAGATTATTAACCATGGATATTCATCCCATCTTACCATGGATATTATTCGCTTATAAATATAATTTTTACAATACCATGATCCAATAGTATGGCTTATAAATACCACATGCCAAAAAACCATAACTCATGTCAAAATCAAAATATTTTATAAATAATTTAATTTAATTTAATTTATTAACACATTTTAAATTAAATCTAAAAGAAAAAAAATGTATGGGGGAGATGTAGTGGTGCAAAATAATTATTTTGTAGCAATATTTAAATTTAATTAATAATCACATAAAACCATAAACTTATAATATAACAAGTTTCTTAACCGTGGATATTATTAACTTGTAAATAGGATTTGTTACAATACCATGGACCAATACCTTTCCTTACCAATATCACATGCCCAAAAAACATAACTCATGTCCAAATAAAAATATTTTATACATTAATAGTTATAATTCATTATAATTAAAAATAAAACCAGTCAAGATCCAACTTACCTCTGGACCTACCAACCCCAGAGAGGGATACAATACCTTGAGATGAAAACCTTTCTTAGAGTGAAAATAGATTTGATCCCTCTCGATGCTTGGTAGATTCAAAATTAAGATGGATCTAGGATGGTTAATAAAAGCCATCATCTATTTATTTTCATTATTTGATGGAATAGGAATGAGTACACACAAATTAAAATGTATCAGTCCAAATTTTAACATACTTTGGAAACATAATCATGAAAGGGTTTCTTTCTTTCTTTCTTGCTAGGCATATGAGGGTTTCATTGCTTTAGCTTCCTAGGTATAGTAGGAAAGTTAGAAGCACCATCCTTTTTTAATAAACAAAGGTTGTTATAATTAGTATATCCAAATCTTGAATTCCATAGAATACTATATGGAAATGTACCTTCATAATGATGAGAGAAATATGTAAAATTATATGCATGAGCATATGTCCCTTTTAGCTTCAACAATATTTCATCCTCCACTCTACACATGACAACCATGCTCTTAGAATCCTTATTTATATCTACTTTACCATCAAAGATGTGAACAAATTGTCCTTTCTAAGGAATGCGCAGAAGGGGCATCATATTTCCTTATATATATATGGATGATAGAGTACATCATGTAGAATAAAAATATGAAGTCCACATAGTTTAAGCCTAATGGTGCCAACTCTTGAGGGTTTTAGACTTGATTTATCTAAAAAACACACCGTTTCATCTATATCTTCATCGAATTCTCATTGGAAGGTCATGTGGCATTTTTAAACCATCTTAAGTAACCATGCATCTATTCGAGAACAAAATTAATTATAAAACAAATATTTAGTTACACCAAAATCAATATGGGCAAGAATAAATGAGTAGATTTTGGTGTTTTAATTTAAATTCATGGATCTCGTATTTTACTTATGTATTTTTTAATCTTGTTTATCTTATATATTATCCTAAAGGATTATGTATTTTGATGTGTCATGTCCATTTTCTTCCAAAATTGATGCAGTGAGAATTAAATCTCTCTTCTACATGGTGTTTCCACCCCCACATCTAGAATTATTTCTTACACATTCTCTTTTAATACCACTTCTTATAGAGGAATCATATGAATTGTTCTTCCTTTTTTGAGCATAGATTTTTATTTTTCTTTAGGGTGTTTAGCTACTATATTCTTCTTCCCGATTATTTTCTCATTGGGAAACTTTATCCATAAGAAAGTCCATTGTAATGGAGTTTAATGGGTCACTAGCTTTCATGGATTCTAAATAGTGAGAATATACAAGGTAGAGGCTGTTGATGAAGGATGTGAAAGCTATGTCTATCTTCAATCTAGTGGCATGCATGTCATGCATGATGGATATAATATTGGAATCTATATCAAGGGAATCATCATCTTTGAGCCCAAGGTTTATTAGTTTCACTATTACTTGTATAAAGTCCAATTTTCATTTTGAGTCATATAGAAATTTAAACTTTTTAAAAATATCATAAGAATATGTAATGGAAATAATATGATGACTTACCTCTCCATTTAATGATGAAATGAGTAGGGAATAGGAATTATTATATTTATATGGCTATCTCTTTATATAATGTGAGCTTAGTAGGTGTGATATCCTCCTCTCCTTTTCCACCATCATTTTATATTCCCTAGATGCTATTCCAAGATGATATTTTTCTTCATATTTCTAGACCACTCCTAACAATTGTCCTTTCTAATCAACAACATTTCAATAATAGAGAAAATAAAATGTATAATAATAAAGTCGCTATAATAATATGTGAAATGTCTTATCCTCCAAATGTTGTGAAATAATGTATTCTTTTTAGAATTTACATTTGTTGAGAAATCCCTTCATCTTTTTAGATATTAAACAATAGTAGGATGCCCCTAATTAGTTTATATATTGATAATAATCGAAATTATTGCATATAATTACACACCTCAAATTTTGTTTCATTAATTATATTTGAATAATACATCTATGGAAAATAAGAGTCCCAAAATAGTTTTAAGGAAAACATAGGAGAGGAAAAGAAAAGAGGACCCATGGAAGAAACCCCTATAAATAATGGTCTATAAAGTTAGGTGTAGCCAATGTCATTTCATTGTTCAAAGCATAAGGATTTATTTTTGTAGTTGTATTCTTGCTTCATCATATCATTCAGAATGGCCATTAATGGAGAAACATTAGATGAATCAAGCATCAAATAGATGAATCACTCATTAGATTAACCTCACTGTGAAGTACATGTAAAACATAGTAACCACAAGAACTAATATTTTGACATGCTAGTAAGGCCGAACAAAAAATAGGGCTGTGAGGTCAATCTTGATGCAGGATGGAGATCTATTATGAGTTCAAGCTCAAGGTAGGATGTGAATCTATTAAAAAAATATTTCCTTCTTCTGAAATTTTCCTTTTAGTGATGGATGTGTGACTTAACAATAAATCACACTACATAAGAGGATGGGCGTAAATATATACCATTAAACCCCATGGATTGAGGAGAACATGAATAGGGATTTTGAACCTTTAGAAACAGCTACAAAGAAATGAATGTCAGTGAGAGTAATCCAATGGGCTTTGATTTAGTAGAGGGACATAAAAACATTTTTGAGAGTTGAGGTAGGTTAGGGACAATAGAATGTCACATATTTGATTGGAAAGACTAGATGTGGAGACATTTCTATGTAAGAATAGAGTTATGTTATCTATGACACCATGTCATACGAGGATGAGTAAATAAATAGATTGATGATATTCTATTAAAGAGGGATCACATTTATATAATGAGGTGACACTTGGTTTCATATCCCAAGGTTCTATTGATATTTTCTATTCTTATTTCTACTGTACATAGTGTTGTCATTAATGGCAACAAATTTCCTTTATGTCAAAGGGGAAGTCTAAGGAAGCAATAATTTATTAATGAGTTAAAGGAAGAAGAATTATTATCTAATGTATTGTCTTTATCACATCAAATGGTGTCAAAATAGTTTGAAGTTTATTGAGTTTTTATTGAAGTTATTATGTTCAAATGAAGCTATGGATGGCATGGTTGGATATTCCTCTCTAAGATATTTCCAACAATATATCACACTTGGTCATACTCTTCTTGGATGAGATTTATGGTTTTTTGAATTTCATCATTGAGAAAGAGGCCTAAACAATGGATCAAAACCCACAACTAAAAAAATTATTAAATACCATGCAAGTCTTAGAGTGGATCACAATTAATTGGAAGATTAATGGAAAATAGTTCTACAACATGCATGATATTTGATTTTTCAAAGGTTATGTACATCTCTATATATATGATAGATCCTATGTGCATTCAAAGGAATGAGCGTCAATTTGTCTTTCAACATGCATGGCTATATCCAAGAGGCTCCTAGACACATGGGTTTATTATAACAAATGAAAACTCGACACATCACAAGGGAAATGTAGAATCACTAGGTGCTACCACATGGGAGATACAAATGACAATTTTTTATTGGTAAAATGGCCAAATATGTGTGACACATGGCACTTTCTAGGGACACCATATGGCATTATGTCATCTTGATGACATTGTCACACCAATTCCCACTGACGCCTCAGGACTAAGCCATGTGGTGTGGTCATATGGTGTAAATGTTCAAGCCCCAAAGACTAGTGGTACTGGCATAAGGTTTAAGTCACATCTTGAGGTTGTATGGAATATTCTACATAAGATAAAATGTTATCCAATGTATTTAATTCACGTCAACCTTATCTAAGTTTAGGAGAACCCACACATATATATTTGGGTGTATCTAGTGCGATTTAGGAGTGTCATCGATCATTGAAACATCATTTGACTATTGGTGTACCTAAAGACGTTATTTGTCTATTACATTGGTGTAATCAAAGTAAATTCATTCTTTATGCATTGGAAGTATCAAAGGTCATTGTTTCTCTGTGAATTGGCATGCTCAAAGGTTATTATTCTCAGTGTGTTTGTAGGTGCCTTCAGTTTGTTGTTCTCTATTGCATTGGAAAGTCGAAAGATGTGGTTCTCTAGGTGTTGTTTAGGAAAGTGATTGAAGGAATTTTGTTATTATTATTTTGGTGTTCCCAAAATCATTGTTTCACTATGACATTAGTGTTCCTCAAGTTATTTTTTCTCATGGTATTTACTAGCATGAAGGAACTTTTTCTCATTGTTTCTGAATTCTCAAAGGAGTTTGTTCTATGTATTCATGTCTTATTAACAAGTGCCCAAAGGCATTTTGGAAAGTTCCCAAAGGCATTTTTTCACTGTGGTGTTGGTGTTCATGGGATGTGTTTGCTATCTTTATTGGTGTGTTACCGATAGGTTCCCAAAGGTGTTATGGAAAGTGCTTGAAGGTGTTGTTGGTGGAGAGTTCTTGAAAGAATTTTTCTTCTCATCTTATTATCTTGATGAAATGTTTTTGTTTTCTAATTTCATTAACCCTGCCCAATTTGTTTCCCTATGGTATTAGTGTGATGAAAGGAATTTTTTTCCTATGGTGTTGACATGACTGAAGGAATTTGTTCTTGTGGTAAAAGGAATTGTTCTTAGGGGTATTGAAGGAATCAATAGTACAAAATGACTAATTAATTACTTAAAAAACAACTAAAATTTGCATATAAATGACCATTTTTCAGTCGGTGACCAACAGTAGCTAATTTACAATATCTTATAACGAGACCAACTTTTAGTCATTTTTAGCTTAGTCATTAATTGGTTTCCTCAATTTTACCATATAGTAGTATATTTAGTCATAAATGTGGTCATAAATTTTTCATTGGTTTAGTCATTAATCATCACAATTAATGACCAAATATAAAACAAAATATATTACTATATGAATCCTCAAGAAAACCAATTAATGAACAAATAAATATGACCAAAATGTTGGTCATGTTATAAGATACTTTAAATTAGCTACTAATAGTCATATATATGAAATTTTTAGTCATCATTTGAAACCAATTGATGACCAAAGAAATATGACTAAATTTTAGTCATGTTATAAGATACTCTAAATTAGCTACTAGTAATCCTATATATGCAAAATGTAATCATAATTTTAATCAAAAAATTATCATTTGCAGTAGTTATTTATCCTTTTTTGGTATTTTCATATTCATTATAAATGATTGATTTAGTAGTTTCTATTCATTTCATTTAATTTCATTCATAATCATTATAAATGACTAATTTAGTCATATATTCATTTTATTCGTGTTCATTACTAATTAATATAAAATACTAATTTAGTAGTTTTAGATTGATTTTATGTGTTCATTATTAATCAACATAAATTAATTAGTATGATTTCATGACTAAATTTAAAAAAAAAAAGTGCCATTCAATGTGCACGTTTATCTAATATGATAACACAAAGTTACATATGTTAATGACAAGACTAAATAATATCAAGTGCAAGTAAAAATAATTTCAACTATATAAATTTTATTATATTAAATTTAAAGTATTACAATATGAGTTTCCAACTTAATATCGGTTGGACTACAATTTACACATGAAATATTATTTCATCATTTTAAAACAGTATGAATGTGTTGCCAAAGCACTTTAGTGAATTCACCAACACTGAAGGCTTGACCATCAACCTCTATGAGTCCGTCTTATGCAAGATATTGGCTCTAAGGGTATCACTGGACATATTCTCTTCTCTCTCTCATTTTGCATTTGTAACTCCAGTGTTATTGTTATCCTCTTTCTTCAATTTTTGCTTCTTACCATCAATATTGAGTTCCTCTCCTAAGAATGAAAGAAGATACAATGCAGAGTATAAGACATGAAAGACAATGAATACTTGAATATAAAATAAAGTAGACTATAAAAGATTTATACGATATATACCTCAACATTCGATAGTGACCACTATGTAGCTAGATGACCTATATAAACAAAGAAAATAAAACATCACCATAGAAAATAACACCTTAGGAACTTAGTATTCAACCTTCAACAAAACCTTAGGCACAATCGTACCAACTAAGTTACATGTTAAAATTATTGGGAAATGGATAACTTGTGAAAACAAATTGAAAAAAAATAGATCAGTGTAAAAAATATCCTTATTGCTCGTTCTAAAAGAGTCATGTTCCATAAATTTGGATATTCTTTTGCCCACAGTAAATGTTCCTCGCTACTATGACCTATGTTTTTAGGACCTTGAGATCGATCCAACATCATATTGGATTGTGTAGACAAAATGATTCAACATTCCAAGATGAGTACCTCACTTGGTTGAATGAAGGTGCTAGTTGTGAGGAGTGTCAAAACCTTAGGGAAGAAGAACACTAAGGCCTAAGAAAATTGTTGTCTTAGTGGGGCCTGACCCAGGTTCAGAGGTGATTTAGCCAAGAAAATTCCAGTACTACTGGCCCTTTTGGTAACAGTCAGTGGAGCACAGACTGGGGTCTCACTTGAAGTAGTATGGGAGGGTGCTAAAACCAAGTTTCCGCACCCTTGGGATGTCTGATTGGCTTCTAAAGGTCTGCGGTCTGACCTATCATTGTGCGCACTTGTGATCCCTTCATGACGTGTAGTGTGACATTCACATAGCCCTACTAGGGGCGCAGCCCATATAATACCCAAGTTCCTCACTAATTAATCAATTACTTAACTTGTGTGTGTAATATTTATGGTTATTCCAACATATTCAACAATAATATTAGTGCGTGCGATACATAGATGAATTGAAACATAAAGAAGATAATGCATCGCAATTACACAAAACTATGAATCAAATTCTCTTTATTAGATTTTTTCACGATTACAGACTCGACTCTGCCCTGCACACTCAGCTGCGGACTCTACTAGGCCTCCGTGCACTTAGCTGCAGAGCCTCTTCCTACTACTACAACCCAAGACCCTTAGAATTCTACTCTAAGCTTGAACCATTCCTTCGCTACTCTCTCTATCCCTCGCTATGTTTACAACATAGAGCCTTGCTCTATTTATACAATCCCATGGTCCACAAACCATGGGTAGGCCAAATTTACACTAGTTTACGACACAATGTTTAGGGCGGACAACCCTATGACTCAGTTGTACACTTTGCGCTCCGCGCCCACAATTTGTGGAGTTTTACAACATCCTTGACCAAAACTTGGGCTTAAACCGAGTCACTCTCCTGGTGCGACAATCTTGGCACATAGCCCCTACAACTGATCCTGCGCTACGCAGAGGTCCACAACACATTATTTTGTAGTCTACTGGACCTGCTCCACTCTTTTGGCCGAAGTCATGCTATCCAGGGCAAATCCATGTCTTAAGGCATGCATTGCCTTCATCTGTGCTTGCTTTCCTTTGATGTTTACCGTGATAAGGAAGGCCTCATCAATCCAAGGCTGGACGCGTGCTTTAAAGACTGCCTCTTTCTGCTGCGCGACATCCACCTGTTCCTTCAACGCCTTTGCCTGCTATAGCTTCACAATCCATTGGGTTAGGAAAACTATCTACGTCATTCCACGCACATTGTCATACTACACTTGAAGCTCCCGTGCCTCTGTTTCTAGGCACTATATGTTATGGTCCTCTTATAATGAAGTGAAGACCGCGAATGATTCTTCCAGCATAGCATTGCAGTTTTGTACTGCCTAGCTTATTTCCTCTAGCCCTTTTTAATAGAACTAGCACGATATTCCCTAACTTCCAGGGGCATAGAGGACTGTGCCTTTAATCACAGTTCGATAATCTGAAGGTTGAGGTCCAACTATACCCTCGCTACTTCCTCCTTTGCCTCACAGAATCCACCAGCTAACTTGTGGATTCACACTCCAACTGGTAGGTCTCTTGCAATTTAGAGCTCTGGAACACGGTGACATGCTTCCTCTACCATTTTCTCCAGCTACTGATTTTGCACAAGAACTTCATCGTGCTATAGCTTAAGCTGCTCAATGTTGATTCTATGTTCACTAAGCATCTGTACTATGCATCCTTCCATAGCTTGGAGTTCTGTTGTCACTCAGTCTTACAGTTGATATAATGTATCCCATGGAAGGGTAGCCAAGTTTAGGCCAAGTCCCTTGATCCTGCCTGCCATGGCTCTGGCCTCCTCGCTTTCCATTGTGAGCACTCCTTTCAGTAGCACTATGGTGTTGACCAATTTTTCATGCATCAGTTGCTCCGCTGCTAATGTACCTATGGCTCTGTAGGTGGCTACTACTTCTTCCTATAGTAGCTGCACCTAAAGTTCCTACAGCTATGCATTTAGGGCCCCCAACACATTTTGTTACTCTACCATCGCTTCTTGGAGTGCTTCTTGAGTGACCTCACGAACTGTGTCGCCAATGTCATAGAGGTCACCCTCTATCAATGTAATTGGCTCAATGTCTAGTTTGGAAGCCTTACACTTCTTTCGTGGACCTGACTACTCCATAAAGTGTGGCCATTTCAGTTGGGTGGACGTCGTGCTCAGGTCTGCACCTTCTGGTGTATCTGGTCCCTGTGTTGTAGACACATTCTGGCCCCCTTCCTCTTGTGTCGTGGTGGCCCCTATTGCTTGTGCTGCTACTGCTCTTTCAGTGGCCTTTGCCTGTTCTGCAGCTGCCCTTGCTGCTTCGTGGGTGACCCTTACCTCCACGACCACTTGTTTGTTGCACCTATCCTCGGTCAACTTTGTGACACACAACTTGGTTGCCTCCTTCTGCTTTTGGGCTACTGTTCTATCCCTTTCTGCCAGATTTGGGGCATGCCACTCGGGAGGCCATGATTCAAGCATGGAGAATGTGGCATCATCAATTGCGATGAAAGAAATCTTTGTCTAGTTCTGCGCTGGATCCTTACATGCCTTGATATACACATTTTGCACATCTTCCTTGAAGTTTGCAAAGCTTCACAGACTATTGTACACTGTGGGGGATAGGCACGACCTCCTATTAATCCACATTTGAATGCTTGCCTCCATGGGCACCCAGAAGATTTTAGTCTCACGGATCCACATGGTGTCCTTCATAGCCCAGAGCGATGCATATTTTCCCACCTCTGGCAAGTCCTATTCAAGATGAGGGAACTAACTGTCCGTAAGCAGTTCCCTTGTCACCAATATAATGGACAAGAGCAACCACGTGTAGTGGAAAGTCTTGCCCTACTTTCGAGCTTCCTTGCATTTGGTGAGGAATTATTCATAGAGGAATTCAACCCAATTAAATTGGACCCCCTCCGCCCATTTTTCTGCCAACGCAATGACCAGCACTGGTACCTCGTCTCCTCAACATTTTCTCATCACATTCCCAGCCAGTAGTTGGGTGGTGATACATACCCCTTTGTATTTATTGCTACTAATTATGTAGCCTCTCTTCTTGTTTTCCAATTTGTACTTCTTCTTCATGGCCTCTGCGAGTGCCAAATCTCCACTTTTGCCAGCGATCTCCGCAGGGTCCTTTGCCTTAAAGGGAAGCCAAGAAATCTTATGAATAAGCTCCGCCGTGGTGGGAATAGGCTCCTACAGCAATAAGTATGCATCGTGCACTAGGAAAAGAAACTTCCTGATGACAAAGATCATGATTAGTGTTCGATGAAAATGTAGAATCCATAGTAGGTGGAGTAGCCCAGCCTTCTCCACATCGAGCAACCATTTCTATGGCTCTAATGTTGTAACTAACCCCTCCTTGCTCTTTTTCATGAGGTTCTTAGTTTGTAAGTGTGGGAAATTTTCACTATCCACGAGGTCCCAGTCTTCAAATTTCATGGTGGGAATGAAACCCAGAGCCAAGCCCTCAAATAGAATTCCATCTGGGAGGAGCGGGGTTTGGAGTGAGCTCTTAGCAACATCCAAATCCTTGGGTACCTTAGCTTTCCCTTTCCACGGAGGAACGTACTCAAGCAGTTTTGCTACAGCTCACACTGGCTGGATGTCTTCTTCCATTTCTTCATCTGCCTCTATATCCTCTATAAGAGCCTATAGGTCCTCCTCCTCCTCATCTATCTCAAGGTTGATAACCTTTCCCTTCTCTTCCATGGAACATTTACCAAACCACATATTTCGCAGGGACATGCGGACTGGTCCCGCTGCCCATGTATCCTTAATGGGCCTTGATGTCCAAGGTGATTTAAGGATTTCTGGTGCATCCCCCACCTACATCGTAGGATTCTGTGTGGCTTCCTCGGTGGTACTCTCTACAAAACCCACACCTCTCCTGGTAGTTATCATCTTGTTCGAACTGTCTATGGTTGTTCGCGAACTTGCGAGTTCAAATACCGCTTGGTGCTCAACACTCTCTGCTCTTCATAATAGCTCAAAGCTCAAATGAACAAGTGTTGTATCATTGCTAGCCTTGGGAGTTTATAGTGTCTTTTGAATTTTAATTTGACCGTTCCCCCCATTTCTGAGTCATTAATGGATTCTTTGTGGCAGATCATCGCAAATCTGGCTCTAAATTTGTGCCTTAATTGCCCACCACCCACTCCCTTTTACCTTAAATTGAACATCTCGTCATGAACAGTGACGCCAATGGTTACTTCCTAGCCTACCACCGTGGCAGTGCAACCCCCCATGCACGGGAGTGAACCTTGTACCATGTTGATTCTCCACACACCTCCCTCACCACGCAGTTCCAAAATAGACTCTTTTAGAGTCACGCACTCTCTTTCAACTGTTTGGAGCGCTAAGATTGTTCTCCCTACGGCTAGTCAGGTGCTTTCCCCACCTGTGTGAGGCTGCAACTTGCCTTCCAGCATAACCCATGGAAACTCCTCACTTGCCCTCACGATAGTTGGCGCTGCGTGTTCTACCTTGTGCGCTCCCCTTGCTATTGCATTTGGTAAGGTGCGGTTTTAGCCATGGTAGCAGAGTCATAAATTCTTGGAAACAATATTATAATGTAGTGTTATGACCATTCGTATCTTCCCTTTTCATCCTTGGTTTATCAACGAGACATGCTTGCGTGACCCTGTTTTCTAGTCTTTTGATCTCAACATCCATCAACATGTTTTTCTTCCTTAATCGTACCTAATCTTCTTCAAGTTTGCGAAGTCCAAGGTTCCCTCATTGAATGGCTTGCCGAATCCTTATATGGTCATCCTCTCATAGTTGTGTGATTCCTTCATCCTGGTCTTCGTGCGCTGCCATAACTATTGGGGCTATTACATGTGGATTCGTTTTGGTATTCCCTTTAGAAATCTCGAGTTCTACTCTATTTCACACCTTTGGAATCATTTCCATGCTCAGTTTTTTGCACATGGTCCTATAGGCCCATCAAATTGCTGGCATGTGCAGATCCCAATCAGTTCGTTTCATCTAGTAAACCTTGTTCAATACTCCGTGCACCCTATGGAATGCTTCGTCATGAACAATTGGTAACATGCGTCGCCTTTCCTACTGCTATGGTTTTTTCTAATTCTCTAGGTCAGGGGTGGTGTGAACTTGTGCGGACTATACAATATATGTTTGTACCCATCGGGAAATTTGGGTCCGTAAGTTGTTTCGCCCCATCTGATTGGCTTTCATTCATACCTGGGGTTTTTCAAAACATAGGCGCATCATCCTTTTGCATCCACGCCAGTCTTCAAAATTTCCTTGATGTGTACACCACCATTGTGCGGGTGTTTCACGTAGTGCCCACTTCAATGCATTGAACGGTTGCTTCTCTGGTACTGCACTTTCGAATTTTCTCAGAAATTATCCACCTTTGACAATCCATCATATGTCAGCAACTCCCTTGCCTCTGTTGTTGCACAACATAATGACCTGATCATCATGTTGCAGTTTAGTGTTGTTACTTCGTGTAGCCGATTCTACCATTTCTCTATCTCTTCATCTGAATCCAAAGTGTAGGAGCTTTTCCACTCCCACGAAATCCTTCCATCTACCGTCGGATTCACCCAATCCTCTCCTTGTGCGGTTATCTTGTAAATATAGTCGATATCTTCATCACTATCATCGTCGCACACCAATTTGGTGTATCTTGTTCCCTTGACTAGGTCCAGTGGTAATACCACGCGTAGTGACTTTTTCTCAAAGGTCATTTTACATTTCTTTAGATTCATGACTCTATTCATATTGGTAGCTTAGTCTATTCCTAATAGCGTAGGATAAGGATTGTTGTCATCGACAATCTCTATCACTTCAAAATCCGCCTACATGGTTGCACCCTCAACATCGACTATCACCCCTTGCAATCTTCCCATGGGAAAAATACTTTGTTGGTTCACCATTCGTAACTGAATAGGGGACCACTATAATGTAGGTCTACCCATGCATTCCCATGTTTTCTTTGGTAGTACATTCACGTCTGAACCTAGGTCTAGGATTACCTGATCCATTTTGTACTCACCTATTTGCACTGTCAACCTCATCTCCCTTCCTGTGTGCAACGCATGCTTTCCTAGTTTTCGGACCACGCACCATTCTCCTGACCTTGTGCACCGAGTGATAATTTCCTATAGCGCTTTGATTTCTTTGCTGTCATGCAGTAGTTTCATGCATGTCTCCAGAAAGGTAGTGAGCACTGATGGATCCATCCCTGGTTCTAGTTGATCCTTACTACCTAAAGAGGAGGCCTTCGTGAAGCTCTTCTTAGCTTCCATGAATGTATCCTTCACACGTTCTAAGTCAATCTTGGGTTCCTTTGTAGGAGCCTTGTCAACCCACGTGCTTCCTTTTGGCTACTTCCCTTTATCATCTCCCATGGCTGTACCACTCCTGAGAATCATGTTTACATTTGAGTCTTCTTCGCGTGGTTCAGACCTCATCATTTGTAAATTTTGGGTCGGAGGAGGCTAGGGTACCCCTTTTTCGTGCATCTTCACTATCGGTAAAGGGAAATCTTCTGCCTCATGATCAAACTGATTACAGTACCAACATGATATCCTAGTCGGGTTTGTACAATCGCGGGCATAATGCCCTGACCCTCCACAATTGTAACAAATTATCTGTCTGTGACCCCTTCATGGTCCCATTCCACCTCGACCTCATTTGCGCCCCTAAACCCTAGCATGTGCCATCCTTGCATTTGGGTCGAAGGCTCATGTTTTGGTATTTACCCTATAGGTAGGATTCCGATCCATCATTATTTCATAGCTTCGACGGGTGCGTTCATCATGACCTACTGACCTGCAAAAATTATAAAACAATTTCTGGGACGTTTGCATATACTTCTGCAATAGATGACAATTATCTGTGGTATGTTTTACTCCTATCTGGCAGATCATGCACCATAATGTAGACACTACTCTCAGCCCTACCTATGCCTCTGGTCTTAATGACATTGGCCCTCCCCCTACCAAGTAGTTTGTGAACACTGTACAATGGTCCTTGTTGTGCCATTGGCCTTTGCATTTTATGCACCATACTTTGTCGTGCACCTCTAGCCAAGGTGCCCTATCCTGTTTCAAATTTTGCATTTCCAGAAAAAGATTTTGTAGCTACACGTGAATTTGTTGGACTCCCAATCTAGGGTCATGTATAGGGGTCTCATGCAACTTCATTGCCATCTCCAACACTTCGGCCTGGGTGGAAAGTTTTTGATGTGACAGCGTCGTCCTTAAGTGTGGTGTAAGTGAAGCCACAAACCATGCACGATGCTATGCATCTGTTAATTTCATATTAGCTTCGCAGATCGTACTCTTCAAGCTTTGGTCTAGATCCCAGGGGATCTCATCGGGGAGAATTGCTATATCCTTAAACCCGATGATTGATTTTGTCTCTGATTTTTTCTTGTTGAATTCCTGTTCAACGTGATCTGGATCTCTACAATTCCTATGTTCGGGTGGTCATTAAAATGCTTGGTATACCACATTAATGCATGATCTTGTAGCATGCTCACCAGCATAGGCTTTTTGATATTATCATCCACAACACCCTGTGCTTCCCATACTTCTCTTATCATGAACCAGAATTGGTTTGGATCTTCATTTCCTACTCTGAACATTGACAGTTTGATCGCACTTGCCATACAGAACTGCAGTGGTGGCGGAGGTGGAGTAGGTGGAGATGGAGATGAGGGGGGTGAAACGGGTGGCAGTTTGGATGGAGGTATTAAACGTGGAATTCTCTGTTTTATCAAACTGATCGTGCTTCTCGGAGAGACTTTCACAAGCTCCTCCTCACGATTAAGAGGAGCATATGATTGATGTGTTCATATGGACTTTAAAGGATAATATCCAACATGATGTTCACCTTTGGGATCCTGATTCATTAGAGAAGGCATTCAAATTAGCAAGAAAAATGGAAAGCAAAATTATGGCAACCAGAAAGCATACCACTCACAACTATAAATATGGAAGTGTTGTTGCCCCTAGCCTTCCACAACCTATAAGGTTGACACCACAACAATTGGAAGCAAAAAGAGCAAAAGGGCTTTGTTACAGTTGTCATAGCAAATACACTAAAGGTCATAAGTGTGCTGAGAAGAAATTATTCTACATAGATTGTGAAGAGGAAGAAGAAAAGGAGCAAGAAAGGTTAAAAGACGAGGATATACTCCAGGAAAAAATGCTAGATAAAGAAGAAATGAATCCGACCATATCTTGTAATGCATTGGCTGGAATTACCACTCCTCAAAAGATAAAGATAGAAGGACAAATCAAGAAGAAAAAGGTAATAGTGTTGATTGATTCAAGAAGTAACCACAATTTTATTCATTGTAAGACAACAAAGGAATTGAATTACTTCCTATATACAGCACCAGAGTGTCAAGTGATGGTTGCAAATGGAGGAACGATAAATTGCTCTAGAAAGTGCCATAATATCAAGCTATCCATGGGAGAATATGTATTGAAAATCCCAATGCTTTCCATTCCAATGGGAGGTGTTGATGTTGTACTAGGAGTCCAACAGCTACAATCCTTGGGTACAATAGCTTTTAACTTTCAAGAACTTTTCATGAAATTTTATGTGGAAGGAAAGGAAGTTGAATTAAGGGGTATTGCAGGGAAATCGGGAAAGATAATAAGCTCTAATGGTATGACAAAGCTTCTAAAAAAGGAACAACGAGGTGTAATTGCACAATTATGTTTGCTAGATGTTTCCACATTGAAATCAACTTTTGCTCAAGATCTCCAAAAAGTCTTGGACAATCATTCCGAGGTATTTGAGACTCCCAAAGGTCTCCCACCTATTCATGATCATGATCATGCTATTCATTTGATTCCAGGAAGTGTTCCTCCAAACATCAGGCCGTACAGATATCCCTATGCCCAAAAGAGTGAAATTGAACATATGGTTATAGAAATGCTTGAGTTTGGTATAATTCAACCTAGCCAAAGTTCTTTCTCTGCTCCAGTAGTATTGGTGCACAAGAAGGATGGATCATGGCACATGTGTCTAGATTATAGCGAGTTCAACAAGCTCACTATTAAAGATAAGTTTCCCATTCCTGCCATTGATGAATTATAGGATGAATTGCATGGATCAATTTACTTCACCAAATTAGATCTTCATTCAGGATATCATCAAATCAGAATGAAGACTCAAGACATTCGAAAACAACATTTAGAACTCATGAGGGTCACTATGAGTTTTTGGTCATGCCTTTTTGCCTTACCAATGCACCTTCTACATTTCAAGGTTTGATGAATTCCATTTTCAAACCCTTGCTTAGAAAATTTGTGTTAGCATTTTTTTATGATATACTAATCTGCAACAAGTCCTGGAAGGATCATTTTGAACACGTTGACAGGGCGCTACAACTATTGGAGGAGAAACAATTATATGCAAAAAGATCCAAATGTTTCTTTGGAGTACAAGAGGTGGAATATCTAGGTCATATTGTATCTCATGAAGGAGTTAAGGTAGACCCTAGCAAAATTAAAGCCATTAAGTAATGGGAAATCCCCACATCCATAAAGAATTTGTGAGGATTTCTTGAGTTGACAGGCTATTATCGCAAGTTTTTTAAGAATTATGGGAAAATAGCAGCACCTCTAACAACATTATTGAAGAAAGATGCATTTTCATGGACTCCAGAAGCAACAAAGGCCTTCGAAGATCTCAAAGAGGTGATGTGCTGAGCACTGGTCTTAGCTACACCAGACATCACAAAAACCTTTATTGTGGAATGTGATGCTTCTAAAAATGGAATTGGTGTTGTTTTAATGCAAGATGAAAGACCCATTGCTTTCGAAAGTCATCCAATCAAGGGAAAGTATTTACACAAAGCTATTTATGAGAAGGAAATGTTGGCAATACTACATGCACTTACGAAATGGTGACCCTACATAATGGGAAGACACTTCAAGGTAAAAAGTGATCATGATAGCCTTAAATACTTTTTAGAACAAAAATTATCCTCTGAAGAACAACAAAAATGGGTCACAAAGATGTTGGGTTATGACTTTAAAATCATATAACAAAAAGGGAAGCAAAATGTTGTGGCAGATGCACTCTCAAGAAAGGATGAGGATGTAGAAGCATCGTTGTGCGCCATTTCTATTATCCAACAAGATTGGATAAACGAAGCAAGGGAGGAATGGAAGAATGATGAAGAAGTGTGGGAACTTATTCGAAAGTTACAACAATATTCCAATAAATCTGATACATTTAGCTGGAAAAATGATTCGTTATGGTACAAATATCGCTTATACCTCTGTAATAATTCCCAACTCTAACAAAATATTGTTTTGGAATTGCACGCTTCTCCCTTAGGAGGGCACTCAGGATTTTTAAAAACTTACCATAGGGCTAATAAGGAATTTTTTTGGGATGGCCTTAAATTGGATATTCAAAAGTTTTTGGTGGAATGTTTGGTATGCCAACAAAATAAAGCTGAAACAATTAAGGCACCAGGTCTATGACAACCTTTATCCATTCCAAGCCAACGTTGGGAGGAGGTTTCAATGGATTTTATCACGGGTTTATCCAAGTCTGAGGGAAAGAGTGTCATCATGGTGGTAGTTCACAAACTTACCAAGTATGCACACTTTTGTGCATTATCACATCCATTTAAAGCCAGTACATTTTCTACGACATTTATGGAAATAATTCAAAAGCTACATGGAAACCCAAAGATTATTGTAAGTGATAGGGATCCCATTTTTACAGGAAATCTTTGGACATAACTATTTTCTTGTCTTGGTACTCAGTTAGCTCATAGCTCATCTTATCATCCTTAATCTGACGGGAAAACAGAGATAGTAAACAAATGTTTGGAAGGATATATTCATTGCTTTGTATATGATAAACATACACAATGGGTCAAATGTTTGCCTCTGGCTAAATGGTGGTATAACACTTCCTTCCATACTGCAACAAAAATGAACCCATTTATGGAAATTTATGCATATCAGCCACCATCCATCACATCATATTTAAGAGAAAATTCTATGGTTCAAGCAATGGAACATCACATCAAGCATCAACAAGTTCTCCAACTCTTAAAGGATAACCTCATGTTGGCATAGAATAGAATGAAACAACAGGTAGATCAACATCGCAGTGAAAGAAGTTTTGATGTAGGTGATTGGGTATTCCTACGGCTACAACCATATAAACAAATATCCCTCAAGCAAGCTAAGAAGGCTAAAAAATTGTCACTAAATTATTATGGTACATACAAGGTGTTGCAAAAGATTAGTACTATGGAATGCAAATTGGAGCTTCATGCAGCTTCTCGAGTGCACCCAGTTTTCATGTTTCATGTTTAAAGAAAGTTATAGGCGACAAGCTCCCAATTCAAACAATATTGCCAGAACTTGATGAGGAAGGAAAAAATATATTGGAACTGGAAGCAATCATAGAAACAAGAACTTGACAAGTACAAAATCGATCCATTTCAGAGTATCTCATCAAGTGGAAGAACTTATCCACTAAAGATTCCACATGGGAGGATGAGAAGTTTATACAAAAGCATCCATAACTACTCGAGCATTAAGGACAAAACTTTTTTCAGGGAGAGGGGCATGTTAGGTCCCTATAATACTAGTGATGCCCCCATTAATATTGTAGTTGTATCCCTTATTAATATCGTTGTGCCCCTGTTGTCCTCATATTGTTATTACCGTGCCCAATAGAATCCCTCTATTGTTATTTTTGTGCCTTTATATTATTATTGTTAGGTCGGCTTGGTTATATTGTGATCCCTTAGACTCCTATATATAGAAAGGAGGTTTTGTCATTTGAATCATCCAAGAATTGTTCATTTGTGTAATGTAAAGGAGGTTGCCTCCTCGAAGAGGCTTATTTCTAAGGTGTTCATCTATCTTTTCTATATTTTTGTGAGCTAGTTTCATAACATTCTATTATTTTGAACCTAAATAGAGAGAGTAGGAGAAGAAGAGGAGCCTCGATGAGGTGGACCCTGACATGCTTGATACTTTTCAAAAGCTGGGTATGCCCTTCAATAGAAGAAGAGATTGACCAACATTGGTGTAGATGTTGTTTTCGATAGTGTTTTCATTGCTACCATGCATAGGTAGTCTCTATATGCAGTTAAGGTTATTTTTTTTCATTATAAGACCTAATTCAGGAGTATATTGATCTATTTAGGAAGTATCTTGGCAGGGTTGTTCCTCCTGCTGATAACTATTATGCTGCAATGTATTTTTTTTAGTGACATCTCTTTTTATTAAATCCCCAAGCACACTTTGTCACCCATGGAAATATCCACTTATTTCAGGATGAATGAGATGGAGACAAGGCAGTTTGAGAGGACTCTTATTATTGTAGATGAGAGGAGTTATATGAGGTGAGAGGAGTTTTGTAACATATATTGAAGGATGCGCTACACCATTTTATGACACCAATCATCTCCATGTCATAGTAGTGGATCTCTATTGCACCTAGGGAGCAATGATAAAGTATTCCAATTTAAAGAATTGGCATGTTGGGGACAAGGAATGCAGACATGGGATTCATAATTTTATTACGATAAGAGGTTTGTGCAATGGAGAGAAATCAAGGATTTTGATGGACCTGGGTAGAGATTGGTTTGACAATCACCTGAAAATACTCAAGCATTGTTTTGAAAGGTGATGATGCAATTGGAGAGTTTTATTTTGTTGCTTTGAAAAATAACTATCAATGGGGGGGACAAACATGATCCATGTAGGGAAGAATTGTAGGAGTAGGATTGTTTCTAAAATTATATCTATATGCAAGTCAAGGAACTACTACAGAGGATTAGTGCTGGTGAAACCAAATTCTCATAATGCAAGGAATTTTTCACAGTGTGATTCGATGCTCATCAGTGACTAGGCAACTACAAATACTTATCGTTACATTCAAGTACAATTTGAGTTGCATTCTAAAATGTCTAATTTATTTATTGATAGTCCTTCTTGTGTCCTTGCCTCTCTTAATTTCATTGTGGTAGGATTGGAATGGGTTAAAAAATCAAGCATATCATCGAGTAAAATAGACACCCACATGTCACTACATGTCATTGGGCATACTCTCTATTTTTTATACAATTAGAAGTGAGAAACATGATGTGTGCACAACTAAAAATCCTAGTAGGCATGATAAATCTAGTCTTAGCATGGAAATCAAAACTAAGAATCATAAAATATGAATAAATTTGTGACATGGAGTAAAAAACACAATAAAAGATTCTATGCCAACATTGTCTATTTACAAGATACTACTAATATTTGATAATTTTCAAAGATGGTTGATTTCATGAAGATGGAATCAAGCAAAGTTACTGACTTGAAGATAATATGGTTAGTGCAACTATTTACTTTAAATAGGCTATATTTACGTAATTAAAACAAGTTTGAAAATCACTAGAAATACCAACCCGACATCATTTTATTTCCATTTGTACAAGATAATACTAAATAAAATTATGAGCACTTCCATTTAAATTGACTGTACATAAAATAAATAAAAAAGGTTGATGCTTTTAAAAGATATATCCATCATTAAATATAATATATGACAAGGATGGCTCATAATTTTAAAGGCTATACCCATCACCAACTATAAGATAAGAATTAATGAGATGAGAAAACGTTTGTCTTGATATAACATGTAAACGTCACATTACTTATAACTCACACATATTGTATCTTATTGTGCATATGTTAATTGTATAACTTCAATCTGGGTAATTTTCTACATTTAAAATGGCAAATGTGTAGAAGTTACATTACACTAGCTTGAATCTGCACACAAATATAATATCATAAGTATGGAAGGGGAATGAATAAGAATTTTCACATGGTTTTAAAATTTCCCCTTGGTTTTTGAAGAACCAATTAAATGCTATTTTTGGTGGAGTATTAAGTTATTAACCGAAGATAAAAAAAAATGGTTAGTCTTTTAAATGGCTGAAAAGGGATACTTAGAATGTTATATAGAAGTTACATTTCATGTAACTATAATATTCGAACTCCATTTTTTTATATAGAAGTTGCATTTCATGTAGCTATATAAGTTACATTTACATGTTTTAGATAGAAGTTACATTTTAAATACCTATATCTACCCTGACATAACTATAATATTCCAATTCCATTTTTTTCACACTTTTCAACATTTTAAAGATTTGTCTATTTTAGTGTGATATGCAATCAAATAGTTGATATTATTTAAGACATATCGTATTTGCAACATTTTTAATTCTTTAGTGGGATCTTGGGTAGATTTTTGTGATCAACCTTGAATTTCATTCTCGTTAGCACTATACATCTAATATTTACAACCTTTTCCACGTGAAGAACCCAATATCCCATGTTGAACATGAAGCACGTACCTCAAAAATTAGGGAAGATCAGTTATTCTATTTCCAGAGGGGGATAAATACAAAGAAGGCAACGAAAACTATCATAAATGGCTTTTTTCAGGTTGTATTTAATGAAATCTCACTACTATTTGCTACTACAGTAAATACATTCATGAATTTGAAGCTTGAAGGTAGTGTTGAATAGGTGTTGAAAGGTATCTCTATAACACTATATATCTACATGATTCTAATTCCATGAGATGGTGTCTCAATAAAACTATTGTCTAGTGGCGGGTGCTAGATGTAGATAGATTTCTCATATCCTACAGGTAAATGTTATCATTATATTTCTCTGAAATCTCAAAATGTGTTCAAAGTTGTCTTAGATAAGCAAATATGTATGTACTCTTGAATTTATCTATGTTGTAATAAGGTCAAGAATAAAGTTGTCATTGAAAATAATTGGGATCTACCATGTAAGTTTAATTTACTACATGAAATTCTTGATTTTTTAGATCCCAAATAGTTCGGGTTGAATTTACTTTTGTTGAAATGAGATTAGGAATAAAGTTGTCATTTTAATCACTAAAATCTACCATGTAATATTTATTCATTACATGAAATTTTTTATTTCTTAGAGCCCAACTTATTAGGAATATGAAGAGTCCTATTTCATGACAATATTTATGAATGCTCTATTATTTCTTAAATAATTCCATATTACATAAAGGCAGAAAATAAATGAGATGCAACTGAATGGTTTCTGTTTTAAAATGTGTGGAGGGAGTATAAAATCATATTCAGTTGCGTTCAAATACTTTGGAGCACCCACTAAAGTGCTTCATTTTCCTCCTAGTTAATTCCATTTCTACTATTCCAATGCTTCTAGAAGTCCTTCTCCAAAGTGATCCCTTAACTATCTTGGAGGGAAATTCATTACTTGGTTGGAACCCACAAATTATAGTTTGGTTAGGAGAAAGGGATGAGAAGCTTCATATTCTTCAATATATTCGGCAAGTTAAAAGAATATCAAATTATTTCCTTTCTGTTTAATTGATACAACAATCACTCAAGCATTTGTTAGGATTTTGAGACCTTTTTCAATGATTTTTTTCTTTTGGAAGTTATGTTCTCAATAAAGGAAATTAAAGAAAAGGTGAAAATGATGCAAACAAAGGATTTTTTGTTTAAGTGCCTAAGAATGACTTTCTAATGTGGAGGGCTAGGTATTTTCTTGACTCAATGTTAGTTGCATTTGATTTCCTAGCATTTCTTTTAATTTCATGCTTTTGTGTTTATATTGCTATCCTTGAAGTTGGTGATTTATTGTGTGTGTAATAGGAAGTATTAACTACTAAGCACTCCCAAAGGTGATATTGATGGATGCATAACTTTAAATTTCCCTACTTGACACTTTATTATTACATGACCATGCAAATAACTTATTACTCAATATTAAAGGGGAGATGATTAATGTGCAATTTTTCTTGGCTTGTTGTATAATTACTACATTTTTGCACCCAATAATATATTTGAGGCTAATTTTTGGTTGTTACTTGTGGAGGTTGCCCTTGGATAAAAAAAACATCGAGGATAAATTTCCATTGCATTAACACTGGACATCATCAAAGAGGAATTCACCAAAAGTAGTAGAGGACATGGGAGCAATTGGTACAATGAGCAGATAACCACTAGAGAAACAACAAGGCACCATTATTTCCTGTGTATTTAGATTCACTCAAAATTAACTAGTCACAAAAAAGTACCATTTTTTCAAATATTTTCATCTATACATAAATACATAAAACGCAATTTCAGACTAATTATTCAAACTAATAATTACCTTATCGTCATAATTTATAATTAAATTGTATGATATGATTAATATTATAGGACACAACTATAGGGTTGTACTATGAAGGGAAATGTGACAATATATGCACACTTCTCATTGCATTAGACAATCATCTCTCAGAGTGTGATATCCATCCAACAAAATATATTCCCATAGGCCATTGTGGGATTGAAATTTTTTCTTTTAGTGGACAAGTGGTGATATATTTTCTTAGGCCTTAGTTTTTTTCTTCCCTAAGGTTTTGAAACTACTCACATCTAGCACCTTCATTCAACCAAGTGAGGTACTCATCTTCAAAAGTTGAATTATTTTGTCTCCACAATCCAATATGAAGTTGGATAAATATCATGATCCTAAGAACATAGGTGATAATAGGGAGGAACGTTTACTATGAGCAATAGAATATCCAAATTTAAGGAACATGACTCTTTTAGAACAAGAAATAATGATAGTTTTTACATTGATCCTTTTTTTTTTCATTTGTTTTCTCAAGTTATCTGTTGCATGATATTTTTAACATGTGACTTAGTTGGTATGATTATGCCTAAAGTTTTGTTGAAGGTTGAATACTATGTTCCTAAGGTGTTATTTTCTATGGTGACATTTTATTTGCTTTGTTTAAAGAGGTCATCTAGCTACATACTGGCCACTATCAAATGTTGAGGTATATGTCGTATAACTTTTTTATAGTCTACATTATTTTATATTCAAGTATTCATCATCTTTCATGTCTTATACTCTGCATTGTATCTTCTTTCATTTCTAGTTATTCCTTTAAGACTCACTTCAATTTGTTCTATTAGTCTCTAAATACATTCTTCAATGAGCTTCAAATCTGCATCAAACTTATTAACAATCGTGTTTTCAACTTTTTCGCCCATGCTATTTTGAACACCTGAATATTAAAAAAAAATGTTAAAAACATCTTTATTATGCTATTCAATGCGAGCTTCCTACTCTACATCTTCCTTCTCTACCTTTATTCAACTTCACTGAAACTATCTTCCACTATTATGTGGTCAGTGGATATTCTCATAAAAAACTCTTCAATCACTTTATCATGTTCTTGATCATTAGTTGCTACTAGATGACATATTTATTCATGAGTAGTTCCAACTACTTCATATCTTGCTACTAAGATAGCAGCTTCAACCTTCAATATTTCATCAAACATAAATCAATATTGATGGTAAGAGGCAACAGTTGAAGAAAGAGGAGAACAATAACACTGGAGCCAAAAATTCAAAATGAGAGAGAGAAGAGAATTTGTCTAGTGATACCCTTAGAGCCAATATCTTGCATAAGACACACTCATAGAGACTGATGGTCAAGCCTTCAGAGTTGGTGAATTCAATTGCAATGCTTTGTCAAGATAGTGATAATGTTTTGAAATAATGAAACAATATTTCACGTGTAAATTGTAGTCCAACTTATATTAAGTTGGAAACTCATATTGTAATAATTGAAATTTAATATAATAAAATGTATATGGTTGAAATTATTTTTACTTGCAATTGATATTGTTTAGTCTTGTCATTAACATATGTAACTTTGTGTTATCATAATAGATAAACATGCACATTGAATGGCACTTTTTTTTTTTAAAATTTAGAAATAAAATCATACTAATTAATTTATGTTGATTAATAATGAACACATAAAATCAATCTAAAACTACTAAATTAGTAGTTTATATTAACTGATGATGAACACGAATAAAATGAATATATGACTAAATTAGTTGCTTATCATGATTATGAACGAAATTAAATGAAATGAATAGAAACTACTAAATTAGTCGTTTATATAATGAATATGAAAATACCAAAAAATGATAAATGACTACTAGAAATGATAATTTTTTTATTAAAATACTGACTAAATTTTGCATATATATGACTATTAGTAGCTAATTTATAGTATCTTATAACATGACTAAAATTTAGTCATATTTATTTGGTCAATAATTGGTTTCAAATGATGACTAAAATTTGCATATATATGACTATTAGTAGTTAATTTACGGTATCTTATAACACGACCAAAATTTTGGTCATATTTCTTTGGTCATTAATTAGTTTTCTCGACGATTCATATAGTAATGTATTTTGTTGTATATTTGGTCATTAATTGTGACAATTAATGACTAAACCAATGCAAAATTAATGAATTTTTTTTTACTAAATATACTACTAGATGGTCAAATTGAGGAAACCAATTAATGACTAAGCTAAAAAAGACTAAAAGTTGGTCACATTATAAGATACTGTAAATTAGCTACCACCGACTGAAAAATGGTAATTTATATGAAAATTTTAGTTTCTTTTTGGTAACTAATTAGTCATTTTGTACTAATGATTTAATGACCTGCATCAAGAGCTACAAAACCTTCAAGAGCCAATGAATCCCTCGAGGTGTCCAACCCTTGTGATAACTTTCTTATTAATTAAACTAGACCCCTAGTCGCTCCCATGAAAAGACCCCCAAGCAATTGTAACCCTCTAGTCTCTCCAATAGCAAGGTATCCATGCAAATGTAGTATTTTTTTAGGTAGTTCTATGTGAGCATCCCAAGATTCTGAGCCACCCTTTTAGGGTACAGACTGAGGCCTCTACCAAGAATTTCATGAAAATTCCAGAAATGATAAATAACAAGATCACAAGGCCTCTAATTGAAAACTTGAACAAGGACCTGACTTAAAAAGGCCTATCCATGAGAATAATTCCATCAAACACATCATGAACATGTAATCTATAAGTTGTAAAAACATATTTGAACATAGAGGTGTCATTTTTTATTTTTTTTTTTAATTTGTGGAAAAACCTGTGAACAGTTTTTGAAACCAACGTTTCGGACTAGCTTAGTGAGTCCATCATCACGGAAATGTGATTTGTATTTTGAGTTGAGAGAGCATGAAATTATGGAGCTATTAATAGTTAATTGAAAAATATTTGATGTCTTCTTTTATTGTTCGTCTTACAATGACTAACTAATTAATAATTATATTTAGTATATATATATATATATATAAGTATTTATTTATTTATATCAATTTATCATTATTATTATTATTATTATTATTTTAAATTAATTAATTAATTTTTTATTTTTTAGAAATTTATATATTTAAGTTCTTTGCTATAATTAAATGTTATACTAGAATTTATATAATTTTAAAGTATAGTTTGAAGGATTTATGTTAACTTATTAAATTTTATTTAAAGGAGAGTTAGATAGGGTGCTAGCTATGATAGGTTATATTTATTTATTTATTTATTTAATGAATGTTTGTGTATTTGTGTTTATTGCATTTTTATTTTATTTAATAAGGGTTTCCAGGTGTTACTTAATTTTAGTCCATCATCTCTATTCATGTTGTTGGAGGTTTTTTCGATTTCAATCACCTCTTTCACCCTTCTTTTTAAAGAATGGTCTTCCTTGTGAATTAATTTTGCTTGTTCCATATAAATATAGTGTGAGGAAGAACATGCATGCTCTGCCAGACCTGATTTTTCCAACCTGTTTCTTGAAATATCATTAATGTCTTCTTTTAACCTTATGCCAAAGGATCTCCCTGTTTCACCTATATATGCTTTGCCACATAAGCAGGGAACCGAGTATTCTCCTTTGTGATTTTTTGGGTCTATTATGTCCTTAGCAGAATCTAGCATGTTTTTGATGGTGTTAGGGGGTTTGAAGGGAACCATGATGTTATGCTTGGTGAGAATTCTGGCAATTTTATCTGTGGTTCCTTTTATATAGGGTAAGGAGATTCTATGGTTTTCAAGAGTTTTTCATTTTTGGGTATTGGTTGTGGATTCTTTAATTATTTTTTGGATAATGTTTTTTTGATAGCCATTGTTTATAAAGACCTTGTAGAGATGGTTAAGTTCTTCTTATAAATGTTCGGGGTCAGAGATTCTAGAAGCTCTGGTAGCTAGGGTTTTGATGACACCGACTTTTTGCTTCGGATGGAGGTGGGAATTTGAGTGAAGATATTTGTTAGTGTGAGTTTGTTTCCTGAAGTCCTGGTGGCTTAGTTTGCCTTTTTTTTTGGTAAGGAGGACATCTAGGAAGGGGAGCTGGTTGTATTTTTCAATCTCAATAGTGAATTTAATGTGTTCAGAGAGGTTGTTTATGTGTGATAAAAATTCATTAAGTTTATCTAAACCATGGCTCCATTTAGCGAAAATTTCATCTACATATCTTTTCCATTCATCAGGGGTAAAGGGGAAAGATTTAAGGGCCATTTGTTCAAAATGTTCCATGTATAAGTTGGAAATAAATGGTGATAAAGGAGAACCCATGGCAACTCCATGAGTTTGCTCATAGATTTGACCTTTGAAACTGAAGTATGAAGATATAAGGCAAATGCCTACTAGTTCCACAGTTTCATGGTTTGTGATTTTCTTCAATACTTCTATGGCTTCATCTACTAGAATCATAGTGTAGAGAGACACTACATCAAAGCTAACCAGGAGATCATTGTCACTAATCTCTAGGTTTTTAATCCATTCTATGAAAGAAGAACAATATTTTGATGTAAGAGGGAGTGTTACTGGATAAAGGTCTAAGTTTATTAATAAGGTATTTTGATAACCAGTAAGTGGGTGATCCTATAGTGTTCACAATTGGTCTCAACGAAATTCTGGATTTATGGATTTTAGGCACACCATATATTCTAGGGATGATGGCGTTATTGGGTATTAACCTGTTCTTAATAGTAGAATCAAGAGAGGAGTTTTTTATTTTGTTACTAACTTGGCAAAGGATTTTGTTGCTACAATCCTTGTTAAAAATTCTATAGCAGCCACTCTTATTAAGGTGTTCTTCCATCTTATTATCATAATCTGTCCTATCTAAGATTTTCCAAAAAGGAATAATGCCCTCTCATAATAGCTGCAATATAATCTATTAGGTCTTACATTCATTTACTAAACAAAACATGATGAGAGCCATAACTAAATAATTTCATGAACCATGCTTATAATCAACATATAACCAATAGATCAAAAATTATAGAACAACCATTAAAGACACATAATAACAAGTACATTTACTCATAAAAATACAAGAGGAAAAGATCTCTTATTAACATATGGAAAATCCAACCAAGCTAGGGACTTCCACATACAGCTCGACCATACATTGGGCTAAACCAAATCTTTCTTTCAGTCAGTCACCCCCATGCCATATTCCATGCATGAATATGGGACTCACAACAAAACAAATCAAGGATTCCTTAAGCTTTACCATATAGCTCGCCAAGGGATTCCTAGGCCAAAACAATACACATACACTACACGATTCGTCACGATCCCGCCATATACTGGTCAAGGGACCACTAGGCCCTAAAAAAGTGGATTCCTTTAGATCTCTCCACATAAGCCGTGAGGAATTTTTCCATCTCCACCGTCTAAGATTTATCACGTGTCTTGCCATTAGTAGTCAAGGGATTCTTAGGCCCAATGAGAGTATTCACCTCTATGATTTAACATGTATCCCACCATTACCAATCAAGGGATTCTTAGGCCCAAACAAGGGTATTCACATCTAGGATTTACAATCTATCCCACAATTATTATTCAAGGGATTCCTGGGCCTTGTGATTTTTCTTGAGACCACCCCACTCAGTTTCAAAGCCATCCAACAATCTAGCTCAACCAAGTAAGAGAAACCTCATTACAACATGGCTATCTAGAAATGGCAAGGCAAGGTTGAAAACCATTTTCACACCTAGAAAAACACATGTGAATAATAACAAGGGAACCATATAGAATCATGCATGTACCATGTGTGCCAAAACTAGCAAGGAAATCATACATCCAAATCGATACCTATAAGTAATATCATTGTAGACTCTTGATCCAACTCTTCCTTGCTTGGTATTTTATTCCCTTTTATTTCTTGTCCTTCCTTTGCCTTCCTTCCACAAATGCTAGAGCACTCTAAGAATGCTCTAAGTGTGTGTGAGAGAAAATGGATATAGAGCTCTGCCCAAAAACTATAAAAAGTCCATTAATTGATCCCCATAAGCTTATTTTTTCATTGAGGCCTATAATTTATTCATTTTCCATTATTTTTCATTCAATTTTCTTCTCATGCAAATATTTGACCTTTCACCATCATTTTCTCATAATATCCATTATTTTCATAAGTAAAATTCCAATTAATGCCCCTTGCCTTTTCAAATCCTTTTCCATTACGTTTTCTATTTCCCTTAGCAATAATACACCAAATTAATGCCCACACTAAGATGTTTTACCCAACATTTAGCTTGGAATACGTGTCCCATGACCTTGGTATTTTTTTTTCTTTATTGACTTTATTACATGGATTTTTAACCCAATGATGTTAGAAACCCCTCCCCCTTAGGGGAACACCATCCTTGGTGTTCATTGACACCTATAAACCAACATACCTTTGAAAAAAACATACTTCTCATGGAGCTTTATAATACAACTTGTTGCAGTATTTATAATGACCACTATTGAAACATGAAAAACATACCATTTACTAGATCTTTATAACACAACTCATTACAATATTTACAATATCAACCACATATATACTCATACATATTTTCTTCAACCAACAAATAACCATGCTATTTATGGAGTTTTATATATCTAGCTCGATACAATATTTACAATAATATACGCATATGCACATTTTCTCAACCAGCAAATAAATGATATCATGCCCACATCCATAATAAGGGAATCTAGATATTCACACCTCTACCCTCAAAGCAATACTAGAATTCCCCTCCTTCCAAGGAAGTCCAAAATCTACTTCCAAGTCAAACCTGCATCCAATTTCTAATGCTAAAATCTGTGTAGTACTTGTGTTCTCAATTGATAGTTATTGGCTCATTCTTCAAGGCACACTCCCAATGTGCATCTGATTCTATCTAGTAATGCTAATGACCAAAAAATTTCCACCCCTAACCTTCCTTTCTCTGCTACATAGTCCAATGAGAAATCTGCTCACCCCCTTTCATGTAGTCACTCACCTCCAAGTTCCTTGACATCCCCTTTCCCAGTTGATCCATCCATTGGCAAGTTTCCCTCACATCGGAAGCTACAAAAACCAAGGCATATCCCTGCCTCAAAATCATCATACCAATCATAGCATGCTAATGGAAATCAATGGACACTATTAAGTACCAATTTCCAACAATGGATCTACTCCTGAATGTTCTGCTAGGATACTGTTGCCTATTCCAGTTCCTTACTCTCCTACTGTTAATGCTTGCAATGAATTTCAACCACCAAAACAGAGCATTTTCCATGCTTTCATATATCAAGCACATAGTTTCCATTACACTCAAAATGAATAGAAATAAATTCAAATCATAACTCATTGATGGCGAGTCAATAAGGTACACTTGCAATTTTGTTCACTTCCTGCCACAACAAGTAAAACTAGTTGTTTGATCAAATCATCATGAATAAACATATCACATTCAATCAGCTCAAAGCACAACCATTGTAATCAAAATCATATATCACATGTAAATATCATAAACTAGAATCATATATCACATGCATAATTAAAACTAAAATAAAATATTGGTACTTATCCTTCAATCACTATGTTGCTTCTAGATTTGTCATTTTTCCTTTTCGTACATAGACTAGATTAGTTGGCACACCCAGAAAGCACTCAACTCCTTCTCTTTTCTTCAAACATGTACACATACATGCAATTTACATCACACATATACACCCACACATGGTGTACCACCCAACACACACACACTTACTATCAGTGTCCCCATAACACAATACATACAGCTACACCCAGTGTGCAACACAATACATACATGTCAGAATACTACGACTACACAATGCACATAACGCAGTAACCCATGTACACAACTCAAGATGTCTGGCATCCACAAAATAGCACATGTACAATAGTATAATGTGTACGATATGTACATAGTGCCCCCTATAAACAACACTACATGCATAATGTGTACACAACACAACATGTACATGACACCACCTGCATAATGTGTACACAACACCACATGTCCACAACACCACCTGCAAAACGTGTAGACATCATCACATGTACACAATACCACCTACAAAACAAGTAAATAACATCACATTCACATAGCACCACATGTAGAACATGTACACAAAACGACATGCACACAACACCACATGCAAAACATAGACATACCACCACATGTACACAAAACCACATGTATAGCATGTACACAACATCATATATACACAACACCATATGTACAATGTGTACATCACACCACATGTACAAAACACCGCATATAAAACATGTACACAACACCATATGTACCTAGCACTGCATATATGACATGTACATAACACCATTTGTACCCATCACCACATTCAACAAGCACACAACACTACATGTACAAAGTACCACATATTCAACATGCACACAACACCATAGGTACACAATACTACATATGCAACATGCGCAAAACACCATATACACAACATGTACACAACACCAGTACTACACATCCTAAGGTGACACTGTCCTTACCAAGAAACCTTGCTTCTAGTGTCTTATCCACTATTCATGCTTCTCCCAGCATGTCGCAGATCACACTGCTTTCATTCCACTGATGTATCCCTCATCATTACCTTCCATAGCAGAAACATATGCATAATATAAACACATAGTATCAATGCATATCCATATGATATTGACCTCATAGATCTGTCATGGATACTCTTACCACTTGATTCCTCGTAAGACTAAGAACACCTTCATGCCATTCACCTGCATAAGTAATCATTCCTCTTCAAAAATGATCCCCAATGACCTTGTCAAACAATGAGAGACATGCATACATGTATACATATATAGACATTGACATAATCGTACCCACAACATAATTACCATATATTGTAAGGTCTAGGTTAAAATAACTCCCTTTATCCATGCACAACAGGCACAACATTGAGAACAACCATTCCCAACATATCCAAGGCATCTAAAACCTTAGATCCATTCAACTTACCATTCCTCATTACCTTTCTCATGAATTTCTTACCAATGTCCATTTATCCCTATTGACCTGTCCAATCCAATCCGTGATCATACTCTTTCCTTAATCTTCCCTTATACATGCATTGGCTTCATTCGAGTCATACATTATGTGTTCGGTTCTATTCAATGCTCCCCAAGCTCCACTAAATTTCCTCCTTCCCTACCAATTCCTAAGACCATCAAAATAGGAAAGAAAAGACAAGAAACAAATAAGAATAAAACCATGGAAAACCAATAGTAATACAACACCAAAAAAAGTGGTATGGTCATACACTTGACATAATTAAAGCCACAAATCAAGCACCAATAAATCACAAAGCATTGAAAGCACAATAATCTCAATAGAATCCATGACTCAACCCCATGGTTCTCCATTCTTCTAAGGGGAAGTGAAACTCGAGCCTTCTTTTAGATTTCATGGCAATCTCTTTTACAATGAAATCCCCTGCTTCATTTTTCTATAAACACATATCTTTAAATGCGTAAATAAATATAGCAATACTCTAGTTATTGTACCTTGTTGTGCCAAGCACATTGCCTTCTCACTAAATACATCCATGCCGTCCCTCAAGGGACTCCAATTTCATTGATGGATCCAACTATAACTAGAAACTAGCTAATATACTTGTCAAATACATGGTCATGATTTTAGCACATATCCACATAATATCAGACAAAATAAAGGTTTAGAAGACTTCCTGTATGCAAAGCACTCATTCGTTTCGAATTGCAGTTTCCAAACATAGCCAAAGGAATTCTCACCCAGTTCCTTTCTTTTATCTTTTTCTTGCTGAAATTGAGTCTCATTATGTATTATCACATCACCCAACTATTATTTATATAAACACATCAACTATTACTTTGTCATGATAATACCAATCATGTTTCCATACAACTATTCACACATGTCAATCACATGTTCCAAGATCAAGAAAACATATCTATTAATTTGAAATCAACTTTTACCAAGCCTAACAGTCATGCCATAATCAACTAACAAACATTAATCATAGTACTACAACTAGCACCTACTTGCACTCAAATACATATCATATATATCAGCACATATGTGTTAGTACAACTATCTTAAAATAATATTATTCCTTCATGCAATCTTATAGACACATACTCATATCATGCAATTAATCAAACATTCAATCAAATTATAAATGTTCCAGGCTAGATAAATCAACTAGACAACATAATCAAACACTCAAACACAAAATAAATGACATAATCAAACTCATACCTCATTGTATCTCAGGGGAGGCTATCACGTCTACACAAGTTATTCCATATTAGTATGACACAATATCACAAGTATATCGACTCATATTTGGATACCATAACCAAATCCATCTGCATCGATCAATCCAGATTAGATTGATACATATAACATCAATATCTCAGCTGCAATGACCATACTCATCATGCATATGATCACAATACATATACAAATAAGCTACTATCCTTCATGACTAACCGCCACATGTACATATAACCATGTTGAACAACTAGCATCTATCATCATGTAAACACAATAAAAATAAAATGACAGGAATGGACATAAGTATAATGCTTATAACAACTGTTAGTCAACATACTTGCATGCCCAACATATAAACATGTATGACGATATGCACTTACCCTGAGGTCTAGTGATGCAACCTCACTTTATAATCTACATCTCCTATTTTATTGTACCCAAAACATTAGCATTATGATGACACAACTGCATATAATGACCTCATGCATGAAAACCTTCACCATGACAATGCATGCATAAAAAATTCAAATACAATTGACATGCATTCATGACAAATGCATCCAAACAACAACACAATCAACTTCTACATGTCAACACAATTGTAACAATGACTACACCATGCCTACATAACAAGAACATATACAACCTACATGAATTCATGAAAAACATATTTTGCCCATCTAGTACAAGGGTTGAACCATGCTCTGATATCATTTTTTTTATCAGATATTACCCAAAGAGAACAAAAACCAGACATCACCCAAAGAGAATGGAAACCACTTGGATACCACTTTGTAATAGCCTCCTCCCACATTTACCCTAGCTAACCAGTCCATCGGGGTAAACATGTGATGAATATTTACTATGATATGATTCAGGCTCCTAAATCTCCTTAAGGAAGTGAAACTGATGGACCAACACTTGAAAGACCTCCCTTAGGAGATACAAAAAATTCAAGAGCAACCTAACCCCGTATAAGACTTGAGAGAACTTACTTCTTAATTGAACTAGACATTTATTTTCTCCCATGACAAGCCCTCCGAGCGAATATAACCCTCCAGTCACTCCCACAACAAGGAATCCATGTGAATGTGGCCTTTTTTAGGCAATTCTAGGCTAGCGACCCAAGATTTTGAGCCATGTTTTGAGGGCTAGGACGTAGTCCTTTGCCCACAACTTCATGAAACTTCCAAAAAGGATAAATAACAAGGTGAGAAGGCCTCTAATGTAAAACTTCAATAAGGACCTGACTGGATAAGGCATAGGCATGACAAAAATTCTGTCAAAAAAATCATGAACATGTAATCTATAGGTCATAACAACATGTATGAGCATAGGGTTCTCATACTTATACGTGATTCACCAAGAAGCACTGATGACCTCTCATAATAGTTGCAATATCATCTATTAGGTCATACATTCATTAAAATTCTATTAACCAAACAAAACATGATGAGATCCATAACTCAAGTCTATCATGAACCATGCTTATAACCAACATATAACCAATAGATCAACAATGATAGAACAACCATTAATGCCACATAATAAAAAGTACATTTACTCATAGAATACAAGAGGAAAAAAATCTTATTAACATATGCAAAAGCTAACCAAGCTAGGGACTTCCACGCACCACCCAACCATAGATTGAATTGAAACAAATATTTCTTTCAGCCAATCACCCTTGTTCCATATTCCAAGCATGAATGTGGAACATGCAGCAAAACAAATAAAGTCTTCCTCTAGATATCTCATGTATCCCACCAAGGGATTCCTAGGCCCAAACAATAGACATACACTATAGGATTTACTACAATCCCACCTTATACCGGCGAAGTGATCATTAGGCCCTAAATAAGCATGGATACCTCTGGATCTCTCCACCTAAACCGTGAGGAATTTGTCCATCTCCACCCTCTACGATTTATTGTGTATCCCGCAATTACCATTGAAGGGATTCCTAGAACTAATGAGGGTATTTACCTCTAGGATTTACTATGTATCTCTCCATTACCAGTCAAGGGATCTCTAGGTCCAATGAGGGTATTGACAACTAGGCTTTACCATGTATCCCACCATTACCAGTTAAGGGATTCCTAGGCCTTGTGATTTTTTCAGAGACCATCACACTCAGTTTCAAAACCATCTGATAATCCAACTCAACTAAGGGAACTCCCATCACACCATGGCTATCCAGAAATGGAAAGGCAAAGTTGAAAACAATTATAACACCTAGAAATTGACATGCTAATGACAACAATATAACCAAATACACACATGCATGTACCATGCATGCCAAAAATAGCAAGGGAATCATACATGCAACGTGATATCTAAAATTAATCCCGCTGTAGCTGCATGATCTAACTCTTCCTTCCTTGATCTTTGCTTCCTTTTTCTTTTTTTTCCTTCCTTTGCATTCCTTCTTGCAATGCTAGAGTGCTCCAATAATTCTCTAAGTGTGTGTGAGAGAGAATGGATAGAGATATCTACCCAAAAATTGTCAAAAGTCAATGAACTGATCCTAAGAAGCCTTTTTATCATTAAGGCCTATATTTTCTTCATTTTAATTATTTTTCTTTTAAATTCCTTCTTATGAAAATATGTGACCTTTCACCTTCGTTTTCTCCTAATTTCCATTATTTTTGTAAATAAAATGCCAATTAATGCATATTTCCTATTCAAAGCCTTTGCTAGTACCTTTGCCAATTTCCCTTAGTCATAATAAACCAAATGAACACCCACACTCGGATGTTTTCCCAACATTCAACTTGGAATACATGTCCCATGACCTTGGTCTTATTTTTCCTTTATTAACTTTATTACATTTATATTTAATGCATGGATATTACACCATGTTTTAAGTGTTAAACCAAGCCTTTAGTGTGAATTTCCTAAGAAATCATTCCTCAAACATTGGATCCATCTTGAGGGTGATCAATTGTAAGAAAATTGTTGCGTTGTTGGCGTATGGTTGGGGGGAGTGTGGACGTCGCTCCTTCTATTTCCAACCAATCTAAGATACATAGTTAAGTATAGTACATTTTCATATTTGATTAATGAACCATGATGTTCAATCATATTCTTATGAATAGTATGATATCTTGTGTGTCTATGATTTCTAATGAGTTTCTAGACTGTGTTTTAAATGTTGTGTTCATGATTGATATGAGAATTTTAGTTTTTATGCTCCTTTATTTAAAAACAATAGATTCTAAATATAGTAGATTAGCCTTTTCGAAGGATTAGAAATATCTGATAGAAGGAAAACAACTCTGCTTGTATATTTATGAGAATCCACTTGTTTATTAGTTAATTGATTATCATAACTCTATCAACAACTTTAATCAAAATGCAAGAGGGCATAGAATTTTTTCAAAACAATTCATCTTTACAAAATGATGGTACACATGGCATAACAAAGGATATTTGAAACTAATTCATGGATAGTAAATTCATAACTCTGGAGGTACCACCTAAACATAGATTCGGTTGAACAAAATATTTCTTTCATCCAATCACCCCTTTGCCATATTCCAAGCATGAATGTGGGACTAGCAACAAAACAAATAAAGTCTTCCTTAGGATTTATCATGTACCCTACCAAGGGATTCCTAGGCACAAATAATAAACATACACTATAGGTTCTACTGCAATCCCACCTTATATTGGCCAAGGGATCACTAGGCCATAAACAATCATGGATGCCTCTGGACCTCTCCACCTAAACCGTGAGGAATTTGTCTGTCTCCATGCTCTAGAATTTATCGTTTATCCTGCCATTACTATTCAAGGGATTCCTAGGCCCAACGAGGGTATTTACCTCTAGGCTTTACCATGTATCCCTCCATTACCAGTCAAGGGGTCCCTAGGCCCAATGAGGGTATTCACAGCTAGGATTTACCATGTATCTCGCCATTACTAGTCAAGGGATTCCTAGGCCTTGTGATTTTTCTAGAGACCACCCCACTCAGTTTTCAAACCATCCGACAATCCAACTCAACTAAGTAAGAGAAACCCAATCACACCATGGATATCCAGAAATGGAAAGGGAATGTTGAAAACCATTGTCACACCTAGAAAACCCCATGCCAATGTCAACAATAGAACCAAATACTCACATGCATGTACCATCCATGCCAAAAATGGAAAGGAAATCATACATGCAACTCGATACCTACAATTAGTCATGTTGTCACTACTTGATCCAACTCTTCCTTTCTTGATATTTGGTTCCAATTTTCTTTCTTATCCTTCCTCTAATGCTAGGGTTCTCTAAGAATTCTCTAAGTCTCTGTGAGAGACAATATATAGAGAGATCCACTCAAAAATTATCAAAAGTCCATGAATTGATCCTTAGAACATTTTTATCATTAAGGCCTCTATTTTCTTCATTTTAGTTATTTTTCCTTCGACTTCCTTCTTATGCAAATATGTGATCTTTCACCTTTGTTTTCTCCTAATTTCCATTATTTTTGTAAATAAAATTCTAATTAATTCCTATTTCCTTTGCAAAGCCTTTTCCAATTTCCCTTAGTCATAATAAATCAATTGATCACCTAGAGTAGGATGTTTTCCCAACATTCAACTTGGAATACGTGTTGCATGACCTTGGTATTATTTTTCCTTTATTAACTTTATTACATGGATTTTTATCCTAGGACTATTACACCATATTTTAAGTGTTAAACCAAGCCTTTAGTGTGAATTTCCTAAGAAATAATTCCTCAGACATTGGATCCATCTTGAGGGTGATCAACTGCAAGAAAGTTGTTGCGTTGTTGGCCTATGGTATGGGGGAGAGTGGAAGTCCCGCCTTCCATTTCCAACCAATTTAAGGTAGATAATTAAGTATATTACGTTTTCATATTTGAATAATGAACCATGATGTTCAATTATATGCTTATGAATAACATGAGATCTTGTGTGTCTATGATTTCTAGTGAGTCTCTAGACTCTATTTTTAAAAGTTGTGTTCGCGATTGATATGAGAATTTAGTGTTTATGCTCCCTTAGTTGACAATAATAGATTCTAAATATAGTATATTAGCTTTTTCAAAGGATTAGCAATGTTTGATAGAAGGACAACAACTCTTCTTGTATAGTTATGAGAACCTATTTGTTTATGTATAGTTAATTGATTATGATAGCTTTGTGAACAAATTTAATCAAATTGAAAAAAGGCATAAAAAGTTTTCAAAAAAAATTATCTCTATGTTGGCTTGATGGGCCCTAACCCAAGTTCAGCATTAGTCAGCCAAGCAAATCCCTACACTACTAGTCCTTTCGGCATCAGTCCATGGAGCGCAGACTAAAATCTCACCCAAAGTAGTACGGGGGAATGTAGGAACCATGTTTCCACACCCGAGATGGTCGTAATGTTGGTTTTATACCTTAGCTCCTTCCTTTGCATAGATCAATAAGCCTTTAGGGCTTATTGATGTACTTTCTCTTCTGTCACTTAGAACCTCACGAAGGTATAGATGATCCTTCGTGCAACCATACCCAGTTGCTCAAGTACTTACGTGCCTTTTTTACCATGTTATTGTATAATTTCCTGAATTATCTTAAGTGTTCATTGAATTTACCATACAGCAAGATTATCTTCGCGCAAACATATATCATTATTTGCATTCATATAACATATAGAAACATATACATTCACGCATTAGATTAGCATTATAACATAAACCCAGAACTTAACATAACATAATCACATGTGATCCATAGAGGAAAAAGACACAGTAATTTCAGAATACTTCTCTTTATTTATGATTAATATTTTCAATATAGACTCTATTCGCCCTGCACACACAGCTGCAGGGGTCTGTGCACTCAGCTGTGAACTTCTACCCTAGGTCTCTGCACACTCAGCTGCATAGACTCTTTCTATGCTATGGCTCTCTCTCTTAGCTCTTTATAGACTCATCAAGCACTCCTTAACTTACTTCCCCTTTAGACTCCTCTAAGGCCTCCTTTTTATACAATTCCATGGTCCGCAGACCAAGAGAGGATATCTAAAACTAACACAACCTATCTAGACTAAGGGCAGAAACCCTTTTTGAATCTTGATATCTTTGTGCTTCATGACCACAAAATGTGAACACTTTACGTTTCTTTATACAAAATTCGGACCTTATGCCCCAAAACTTGTGTTTTTAACCCCAAAATTGACCCGCAGGAGACCCATTACCAACAAACCCCCAACACGAACATGGTGACTCACCCTTGAGTCACTCAGCTAGTGTGGAGATCTTGTCGCGAAGACCTCCTAGCTCAACTTGGACCACTACAACTTTGGTGGTACACTGTGCTACCACCTACTTCTTCTTCTCAACCAGCTGCTCTGTTGTTGGCCCTGCGCCATCGGACTAAATCCTCTGCTGAGTCTTCTGCAGACTAGCCAGCTTGCCTTCAATTGTAGCCGTGATCAAGTAGGCCTCATCCAACCAAGGTTGTAAGCAAGCCTTCAGCACTGCTTCCTTGTGTTGAGTACATCTACCTACTCTTTCAAATCCTTGGCCTCCTGCATCTTTTCTAACCTCTGCGTGATGGTGATAGTGCGCGCTGTCACTTTGACTTTGTCATAGCACTGTTGCAGCTCCCACACTTCTCTTTCTAGTCGTTGTATAGTAGGATCTTCTTGCAGGTAGATGAATACCTAAAGTGATTGCTCGAAAAGCATGGTACAGTCCTTCACTGCACTCTCTACTGTTGCTACCACATCTTTCACAGTGGTCTCGTGCTACTCTTTGGTCTCTGGCAAAGTCGAAGGCTGGGCCTTCAATTGCAACTCTGCGATTTTGAGGTTTAGCTCCAGTTGAACCTTTTCCAATTCAGTTTGTGTGTCACGCACTCTAGCAGAAAACTTCCAAACCCTCACATCTATCAGCTTAGCCTTGGGAATGCCCAGCTCTAGGACAGTCCTACACACCTCAACCATAACTATGGCAATGCACTAGTTCTTCTCTGTGATGTCTTTTACAAGGTCAAGGGTGGAGTCTCTTTTCACGGTTATATGGGCATTGTTGACCTTCTATTTGTTAATCACCTACAACGTGTGTTGTTCACAGGCCTGAAGTTCCATGATCACGCTGTCTTACAAAAGGTGAAGTGCCTCATCAGGAAGCATGTCCAGGTTGAGTCCAACTCTCTTGAGGGTGCTGACAGTGGGTCTGTCAGCATCAATTTTTGTTCTCAGTGCTCCATCTGGAAACACTATTTCTCAGGGATCCCTTGCTTGCAGCATCCCTACAACTTCTGAGGTGCTAGCTGCAAAACTGGTTGACACTGTGCTGGTCTATATCTGTGATGCATGGATCTGCAGCCCACATAGACACGTGTGTATAGCATGCAACGCCTGCTTATGTTGCTACTTGAATTGTTGTAGTAGTTCTGCAGTGGCATCCTGAACCGTATCACCTATGTCATTTAATTCCTCCTCGGTTAGGGTGATCAGGTCCAAAGACATCTTCCTAGCCTTGGAATTCTTCCACGACCCTACTTTCTCTGGACCTGTGGTGTGTTCGGTGTCGAATGGAGTCGTCTCCAGGTCCACTCCTTCCTGCTCTGTCTGATCATTTTTTCCTCGGTGTTTGGGGAAGGCAACTTCTGACTCCAATCATAGCCACACTCCTCTTCACCTGCCTGTCCACCGGACTCCTGCGCAGTAGCAGACTCTTCCTTAACCTTGTTGTCAGTCTCATTTCTCCTCTTCGTGGCAAACTCTTCCATCTTCAAATTGGCTTCTTCCTTCTTCCGTTGGACGACGATCTTGCTAGATCCCCCTATCTTTTTTTTGTGTAAATCAGCAAATTATATTAGAATCAAAATACATATTTTACAAAAGGTCTTGTAGACATAGGACTACCATCCTACTAAGCAAGCACCTTGTTATGCTAAAAAAAACATCCACTAGACCCTAGGGCACACCACGTAGGGCGGCAGAGAAAGTTGGGGGTTGACAAAATCAACAGTAACTAAACAAGAATTCACATAGAATCGAGGACATCTATAGTTGAGCCTAGATCAAAATTTGACAGAACCAAGAAAAAGCTAAGGTTGACAGCCACATAACCTGACCCATCAGATAGTAGAGACTCATTACATTTCAAGAACAATATAATTCTTGGAGGTATCCGGCCCAGTCAACGCCTTAGCTTTGCCCGCCTGAGATGGCATTGGAAGTGTGCTATGGTTATCGCCTGTGTGCCCCTCCATCTTTTCCCCAGCATTCCTAGCATCTTCATTTATAGTATGACGCAAGAGACTGATCAGGACAGTGAGTTTCTTTGAAACAGTGTTAAATTGTTGTTCCAGACTACTGATCTTGAACTCCAGACTCTCCAGAATCGCCATATGCTCCTCGGTCGTGACTGCAATTTCCTGTTGAGCTTCATGAAATTGGTTGGTGTAGTCCTCGTACATGCTAATGGCCTTCGCCAACATTGTTTTCATTCTCCACATCTCTGCATGCGTACGCACATACTGAGTTGCACGCGTTGTTACTCTACCAGGGCCTTGAACTCAACCCATTTCCTTCTCCAACTCCTGTGCTTCCAAATTTTTCTCCTCCTCACTAACAATGGCCTCCATCTCCTCAATTTTTTATTTTTCCTTTTGTGAGGTACATGTTTCATAGGCTTCCCAAGCTCGTTTCAGATCTCGGTTGGCCGATGCATTTCAGTTCCCTTCACCCGCCATTATCTTAACCACACCCGACTGACCGCTCAGCGTTCTAAGGATCAGGGAAAAGATTTTCAGCCTACAACTCGAAGAAACAGTGGCTTTGACATTGCTAGTGTAGGTTTTAACCCCATACATAAATTACCTGCATACGAATTCTAAATCACCTTAAAAATAAAAATGCTAGATCATAACACATAAAACACATATACACAGATATTTCCCATTGGATCCCAAAACTGGGACTACCAGCTTGATTTTTCATTATATTCCTTTCAATGTTACAATACATATTTATACATTCCGAAGCATCCAATACCATGGACCAAAAAACCATCGCGTCCAAAACCATGGACCGAAAACCATAGGTAGGTTCGCCCAACCTAATATAGGGTCCAAAAAAATATTTCCCGAGGCACTGGCTCGAACCCCGTAGAGGGGGGCTACCAGCCCCCCTCAAACCCCCCGAATAGGGGGGGCTG
>APFE031107064.1:51785-70443 GCA_000404065.3 Pinus taeda
AATTGGGTCTTCAAATCCTGGATAATTTCTTTGTCATTTCCAGCCAGCAACATATCATCCACATACAAGACCAGATAAATAAAACAGTCACCAATTAACTTAAAATACACACAGTGATCTGCTTTGCTTCTGGTGAAGCCAAGTCCCCGTATAAATGTATCAAATTTCTGATACCACATCCCTGGTGACTATTTTAACCCATACATAGATTTCTTTAACTTGCATACCAGTTCTTTCTTACCCTTCACCGCAAAGCCTTCAGGTTTCTTCATGTAGATTTCCTCTTTCAAATCCCCATGAAGAAATGTTGTCTTCACATCCATCTGTTCTACCTCAAAATCAAAAGCAGCAAAAACAGATAAAAGTAATCTAATAGAAGTTACCTTGGCAATAGGAGAAAAAATATCACCAAAATCAATTCCCGGCACCTGGGAATAACCTTTTGCTAAACCGAGATTTGTATTTCTCCACCTTCCCTTCTACATTTGTCTTCTTCTTGAACACCCACTTGCTTCCAATGGGTTTCCTTCCAGCCGGCAGCTCCACCAGATCCCAAACCTCATTTTTGTGCAAAGATGCCATTTCATCAACCATGGCCTCTTTCCAGAGTTTTCCATCCTCTAAATCCACTGCTTCCTTCACAGTTCTAGGATCATCATCTGTAACAGACAAAGCAAAATTTGAACAGAAAGCAGATGGACTATACCTTTCTGTCTGCCTTCTTTCTAAAACTGATCTTCTCACAGCCAGAGTTTGTGGCTCTTCATCTTTTGATTCCTCCTCTGCTACAGATTTTGATTCTTCCTCCTTTAGTTCAAACTCTATCTTCACAAGTTCCTTTGGTTGGACTTCACGTTTAATAACATCTTTCACCTCTCTGAACACCACATGTCGACTGTACACAACCTTCCGTGTGACTGGGTTCCAAAGCTTATAACCCTTTAAAGCATCCTTATACCCAATAAAGATGTACTTTTCAGATTTACTATCCCACTTGGTTCGTTTCTCCTTTGGAACATGTACATATGCATCACATCCAAATACCCTCAGATGTGAAAGAGAGGGTTTCTTACGAGTCCATACTTCTTGTGGAGTCTTATCCTCCAACACTGATGAAGGTGACCTGTTGACCAGGTAACATGCAGTATCCACTGCCTCTGCCCAGAATTCATGTCCTTACCCGGCACCTCTAAGCATGCTTCTTGCCCTTTCAATCAACGTCTTGTTCATTCTTTCTGCGACTCCATTTTTCTGAGGTGTATATGGAGTAGTCTTCTACCGTCCTATACCACACTTCTTACAGAATTATTCAAATTCCTTGCTGCAGAGTTCTCCATCATCATGTGTCCTCAGCACCTTTATCTTCTTCTCTGTTTGATTTTCCACCAGATCCTTAAATTCTTTAAAACTATCAAAGACTTCATATTTCTTCTTAAGGAAATATATCCATGTATTCCTTGAGAAGTCATCTATAAATGATACATAGTACACAGACTTACCCAGTTATGGAACCTTCACAGGTCCAAACACATCACTGTGCACAAGCTCTAATATATGTTTCATCATCTTACCACCAGAGGGGAAACTCACCCGATTCTGCTTCCCATATACACAATTTTCCCAGAAATCAAAATCCAAAGAGCTATTACTCACACCTTATACCATACCTTTACCATGAAGTATTTGAAGGCCCTTCTCTCCAATATGTCCAAGCCTTTGATGCCACAACATGGTCTTCTCTCCAGAGACCACTAGATTTTCTGCTCCATTTTTAGGAACCATAGAACTATTGCACCCGTCAACAACAGTGCTATCTTGCAGCTTGTACAGAGTTCCAATCCAAACTCCCCGCATCAATACCAGTACTCCTCGAACCATCTTGCAGGTATCCTTCTCGAACACTGTCTTTACACCTGCATCATCCAACTTGCTTACAGAAATCAGATTTCTGGCCAACGCAGGAATATGCATAACACCCGGAAGGGTTCTAACCCTTCCACCTTACAACTTTAACTTTACTTTTCCGCGACCAATGATTCTAGCCTTCCTATCATCTCCTAAGAAGACCTCACCACCATCATATTTCTCATACTCGCAGAACCACTCTCTATGGGGAGTGAAGTGAAAGGATGCACCTGAGTCAATCAACCATGCCTCATGATCTACATGTGTACTTGAGAAGCCAAGTACACATCCCCACCTTCATCTGAGGTGGTTTTCGCCTCTGCAGAAGGAGCATCATCAAAACCCTTTCCTTTATCAGGAACTTTAGATTTACACTCCCTTTTGAAGTGCCCTTCCTTTCCACATTTCCAGCACACCCAACTTTGTAGGTTTTCCTAGAGATTTAGATCTCCCTCTAGATTTAGATCTCCCACTCGATGAATTATTTTTGTTTCTGTTCTGGGACCGTCCTCGTACAGACAAGGCATCACCATTCTGGTTGTCCATATTTTTCCGTCTCATCTTCTCCATCAGCAAGGCTGAGACTATTTCATCAAACTGCAAAGCAGTGACATTGCTACCTATTGCAATAACCAGAGTATCCCACGAATTTGGTAGAGAACACAACAAATTGATGCAATTATCTTCATCTGAAATTTTAATATCAACAGATGATAACTGACTTACCACAGTATTAAATGCATTCAAATGCTCTGTTACCGAGTCTCCATCTTTCATCCTCAGGTTATACAACTTTTTCCGCAAGAACAGTTTATTCACCAGAGACTTAGATTGGTACAAAGTCCCTAACTTGTCCCACAAAGCCTTCGCCGTAGCTTCCCCTGCTACATTCAACAATACTGAATCTGAGACACACAATCGTATTGTGCTCTTTGCCTTTCGATCGAACTTCTTCCATTCTTCATCAGTCACTCCCGTTGGTTTAGTATCTGGATCTACCATGATCCACTGATCTTTATCCACCAACAGATCCTCCATCTTGAGTTTCCACAACTCAAAACTCTGAACATTGAACTTCTCAATCTCTATCTTTCCGCTGCTCGTCATCTTCTTTCACCACCAGAATCGATCTCACAGATCTCCCACTAAACAGGGTCTACCACAGGCCTGAGCAAAACCCCTCAGCAACAAATGCATCCCCTTGAAGCCAAAACAGCTCTGATACCAAATGTAGGTTTTAACCCCATACAAAAATTACTTGCATACGAATTCTAAATCACCTTAAAAATAAAAATGCGAGAGCATAACACATAAAACAAATATACACAGAGATTTCCCACTGGATCCCAAAACCGGGAAAACCAACTTGATTTCATTATATTCCTTTCAATGTTACAATACATATTTATACATGCCGAAGCATCCAATACCATGGACCAAAAAACCATCGCGTCCAAAACCATGGACCGAAAAGCATACATAGGTTCGCCCAACCTAATATAGGGTCCAAAAAAAAATTTCCCGGGGCGCTACCTACCCCCCTCAAACCCCCTAGACAAGGGGGGTTACCGGCCCCCCTATGACCCCCCCACTATGAAATCGGCGCAACAAAGGGAGGGCTCCACCCCCCCTCTAACCTCATGGTTCACTACGTAGGTTAGTTGTGGAAATAATATAACATAGCCCAATAACCAGGGGCTGAAAATAAATAGATGAAATTGGGAGAATCATCTTAGCCTATCCCCTGTTGCCTGCATGTCTTATCATAGTTATTCTTGCTTGATGGTTTATATTTCCGGTAATGATCCGATTTCTTGCTCTTATGGTCACCTCTCTTTCTCTCCTCCGAAGCATTCCAAGTGTCCCATCTTCCGTATGGGCGTCGGTGGCGCTCATTGTTTTTTATCATAAATCTGATGGGAATGACTCCCTCCTGCTCGAGCATTGAATGCTCTTGTTCTGCCTGTCCTTCAGTCTTTTTCATACCTTTGATTCTTCCCACAGTATGCATGATCCTCATCATTCTGTTAAGCCTGTATAGATCGCCGCCTCTTCATTCTTACCTTTCATTCACCAAATCCTGCCTCGAGAGCAGGGTACATTCATTTCTTAATTCCGGACGTCCTGCCAACAACTTTCCAATATGCTAGTGGGGTTCTCTATACCATAATTCGCCAGATGGTCCACAGTTGCATTGGCTTTCCGGCGAATAGTGTGAAAAATTAAACCTTTTAGCCACCCCAAATGCTCAGCTATACTTTTCGTTACTTTAGCCAGTCGCCAGTGCTGTGTAACCTTGCTAGCTTTAGCTCCCACATACATCCTTTTGGCTGTTTTTATTGCGAGCTGGGAATCCCCTTCAACTACTGCCGTGCCTGCCTGTAAATTTCTGAGAATTCTGAGACCCTGTTCCATTGTCGTGAACTCCATCTCATTGTTCGTTCCTTCCCCTAAGGCTCTGCTGTAGATGTGCAGAAGTTCCCCTTCACTGTTCCTTATAATGCCACTGATGCCAGCCATTCCTGGATTACTTCTCGATGAACCATCGAAATTTAGCTTGAGGAAGCCTAAAGGTGGGCGCTTCTAGATGCTTAAGAAGGTGCTTATCTCCTGTTGGTGCTTCACTGTAGCCATGCATGCTCCATTATCAAGGTTAAAGGCTTTCAAAATTTGTAAGTCCCGCTTCGAAGCTTTACTATCTTGATCTTCTTTTCTTTTCACAAGAACCAATTGTCTTATATTTTGTATCATAATTTCTATTGAGTGATTTATATCCCTGGTGTTGTTTACGAATACTCTTCTGTTCCGTTCTTTCCAGATTGTCCATGTTATAAATCTTGGCATTGTTTTCCAAATGATGTTGACCCTTTGATTGTTGGAGAAATTGCCTCACAAATTCTCGATGGTCCCATGGATGGACTCTCTGGTTCTGTCCATTTGCTGCAGAGTATTTTCTACCCAATTCCACATTAGGTTTGTCGATTCGCAAGTGTTGAAGAGATGGTTCATAGTTTCTTCTTCCTTGTTGCACATGGGACACCTAGAAGGGCCACAAAACCCTTTCTTGCGGAGATTCTCCCAAGTTAGATTTTTTTAGTGCATTAGGAGCCAGAGGAAGATTTTAATTTTTGGTCAGAACTAAGAGCCCCAGACCTTGCTACTCCATTGTACCTTTTCAATTTGCTCTGAAATTTCGATACAATTTCTGGCTTCTCTGAGCGTGAAATTGCCCCCTCCTTGCTTTCCCCATCTTAGTTGGTCGTTGTCATCTGCCTTTCTAATTCTTCTTTTGTTTAATAGAGTTTGTAGGTCCCTGACGTTGTTTTCTGCTTCAGTTATGCTCTCTGTTTCATTGATTGCCCAATTTCTCCATTCCAGGTCCCTGTTATTAGGAGTCCAATAGTGATTAACCATTGTTCTCCCAAGCCCTTGATAATTTCTTTGCAAATCTGCAATTTCTGGCCTCTCTAACTTAGGGAGTTGTTGCCAGGCATCCTCCCAGAAAAAGGCCATTTTCCCATTGCGAATTTCCCAGAAGTTATTCTCCTGTATAATTCCTCGATTTCTCCTTACAAGGTTCCATACTGGTGAACCATCTGGATTCTCTTGCATTTTGATTAAATTTTGGGTGCCATGCGTTGGAGCATATTTCTCCTTCCAATGTCTAGCCCAAGGAAGATTGGGTTCCTTCAACCATTTCCACCAAAGTTTGGCCCCACAGGCCCTATTGATGGTGAAGGGGTTTAGCAGGTTTAACCCTCCCAAATGTTTGGGTTTGCACAATTTATTCCATGCATCTAGTGCCCATTTTTTCTTCTCTGCATTTCCAGCCCATAAGAAAGTTCTCTAAATCACTCTCATTTGTTGCAGGACTCCTTGGGGAGCCAGGATTATGGAGAGCATATATTGTGGAATAGCTTGCAAAACAACTTTGGTTAGAACTAGCCTCCCTGCAAAATTGAGGGCCCTATGGGTCCAGTGATGACATCTTTTCTCCAGACTGGCTAGGATCTTCTCCCAATGAATTTTTTGCCAAGGTTTATCCATTAGAGGTGCTCCTAGGTACCTCGAGGGCAGACTGCCACTTCTGAAGCCTAGAATGATAAGGAGATTCTTCTACATAGCTAAATGCGTATTGAAAAAGAATATGGTGGATTTAGTTAGATTAATTTCCATACTTGAGGCTTCGCTGAAAAGATTGAGGATCCTTTTATAGCCCAGGGATTCTTTGACTGTAGGAGACCCATGTAACATTGTATCATTAACAAATTGTTGGTGAGTGGTCGCTGGAATGGAGGGCAAGGGCTGCAATCCTTTGATCCTTCCTTCCCCTTTAGCGCTACGAATGAGTCTGCTTAAACCTTCCATCAGGATAACAAAAAGGAAAGGTGATAATGGATCTCCTTGTCTGAGTTCTCGTGAGGGGGAGAATTGGTCGGCAGGGGCACCATTTACCAGTATAGAAAATTTAGTAGATTTGATCAGAGCTAAAATCCACTTTATCCATTGATTGGCGAAACTGAAAGCTTTTAAGATTGCTTCTAAGTAATTCTAGTTGACTTTATCATAAGCCTTTGATAAGTCAAGTTGCATCATCATGCCTGCGACTTTCCTTGAGTGAAGTGTATGATCATTTCCTGTGCTAGTAAAATATTGTCCAGAATCTGTCTTCCCTCAACATATCCTGATTTTTCTTCTGATTTGAGGCCCAGGAGAATAGGTTTCAATCTATTGGCAATGACTTTAGAGATAATCTTATAAATGACATTGCACAAAGCAATAGGTCAAAATTTTGCTGGGGTTTTGGCCTCTTCTTCTTTTGGAATCAGGGCTAGGAAAGTTGAATTTAGAGATTTGAGAATTGAGGCAGAATGCCGAGAGTCCTCCACCACTTCCCAGACCTCAGTTTTAACAATTTCCCAGCAAGCCTTGTAAAAGTTGATGGTAAAGCCGTCAGTCCTAGGCGCTTTGTCATTTGGCATATTCTTCACTGCTTCTTCCACCTCTTCCAAAGAGATTTCTCTAGTTAATGCAAGGTTTTTCTCATTAGTGATTGTTTTGGGAATGGATTTGATGAGTTCCGCAATTTCTTCTATTCTATCTACCTCTAGCTCCTGAGCTATGCTGTTGAAATGCAAAGTGAGCAGGGTTGAAATTCCTTGATGATTCTGGAGAATGTCCCAGTGTTCGCTTTTGAGATTGAGGATTTTATTGGCACCTCTATAGTCCAGTGTTGATCTGTGAAAGAATTTGGTATTCTGTTCCCCTTCCTTGAGCCACTGGATCCAGGACTTTTTCTTCCAAAGGGTCTCTTCCTGTTGGCAATGGAGCTGCCATTGTTGCATCCAAATTTTTTCTTTGTTTGCAGTTTCTAGGTTGTTATCTCCAGTGATCCAACCTTTGTGAATCTGCTCTAGCTTCTCCTCTATCTTGGCTTTTTCTTTGAATATGTTCCCAAAGAATGTTATATTCCACGTTTTGATTTTATTTTTGATGTATCTCAATTTACCTTGTAGTTTGTACATTTTGGTACCTCTCATATCCATTGGTTCATGCCACCACTTCTCAACAAGTTTAGTGAAGTCTGGATGGTTAAGACAAAATTTCTCAAATCGAAATGGCTTATTTCTAGGAGTGCCCTGGATAGCAAAAAGCAGAGAAATGGGCCAATGGTCTGACCCTCCACTAGGTAGAATGTTTGATTCTACTATCACTTCCTCCAACAACATACTTTCAAATATTAGAAATCTGTCAAGACGAGAGGCGATTTGTCTTTCACCTCCCCTTATGTTATTCCAAGTGAAAGCCCCACTCTTGGGATGGACATCCACTAATTTAGCTGTGTTGATGAAATCTAAGAATGCTTCAGAATATTTGTTGAGTTTCTTGATTCCTCCTTTCTTCTCCAATAGTGTAGTTATCATATTGAAATCCCCTCCTATGATTGCCTTTGCACTGGGATATCTGAGCTTCAGATTCAATAAAGTTCTAAGAAAAATGTATTTCTCTTCTAACTTCTGAGGCCCGTAAACATTGGTGCACAAATAGGTCTCTGAATTGCCTATCACTTGAACTTCTATGGCTATAAAGGACCTGGTAGCTTCAGAGGAGAGGATTTTGATTACATGCAGATTCCACAAGGTAACTAAACCTCCCTCCCAACCATGACTAGCGGTTTCCAGGTATTCCATTTGTCTACCTAGCTTTTTGCTTGCATTATAAATAGTATTACTTGCGCATTTGGTTTCTTGCACAAATATAATGTTAGGTTTTTCCTTTTGGACCTTCCTCTTTAAAAGTCTTTGTTTTATTTGGCTATTGAGCCCTCTAGCATTCCAAGAAATGACTTTCATTTTAACACAAAAAAAATTAGTATTTGAGAGAAAAAGCTTCTAGAGCTTTCATCTTACCAGAGTTTAAAAGCATTTGTCCCATTTCCTGCAGTGCCTCATTATTGGATCTACGTCCTCTCTTCTTCCTTTGTTTGGAGCTGGTGGATGTTTGGAGTAGGATTTTTGTTTAGAGTCCCATTCCTTTTGCTATGCCTAGATTCTTGTTTTGCATATCCAACTCTACTTTCTGTTTTGCTATGAATATCTCATCAATTTTTCTAACTTCCTCTTTCGATATGTTTTCCATCCCCTTCTTTTTCCAGTTTTCCACCATGTCTGGTAGGTTAACTCCTTCCTACTCTAATACCTCATTGAGCTCCATTTCCTCACTTTCGATGTCACTTATGAGCATTTATGAATCTTCATCTACCCCTTCTGTTACTTCCTGAGTCTGTTCTATAATGTTTTGAATATTTTCCTCCATAGCTTTGGTTGCAAATTTTGTTGTACTTTTGTTTGCTTCAGAGGTATTGTGTTCCTTATTATGGTCCTCTGATTCGGTCTCAGAATCCAATACTTCAAAAGCATTACTAGTGTTTCCTTGTGCTGCACCTATTCTGATTGGGTGTTTCCTGTTTGCTCTCTGTCTTGCTCTTGGCCGAATGAAGGTATCCTTGTTCTTTCTTGCTTGATCTCCCTTGAGTTCTTCCTCTGTTTTGTTCAGTGGACATTCTCTGATTAAATGTGAATGCTCATGACACTTCCTGCAGCGAAATGGAATTTTCTCATAGTCAATAGCTTGGAAATAGTCCTCACCCCTATATTCCAACCACAGTCCTTCATGCAATGCCCCCGAGACATCCAACTCCAGACAAATCCGAGCAGAGGAAGTGTATCTTCTCAGCAGAGTGGCTTCTGAAGCTTTGATAAAAGTCCCTAAATTTTCACCTATCTGTTTTAGAGCTGAATGTCCCCAATAGTCTATTGGTAATGCGAAGAGGCGAATCCAGACTGGCACCTGCGTGAAGGTTTCTTTCTCTGGCACAAAGTTTGGTTTCCACGGCCTCATATATAGGCCCGTTGAAGTGAAGAAATAAGGTCCACCATCAAATATTCTATCATTATCCTCTAGATTCGAAAAAACAACTGTGAAAAAAACTTTGGCTCCTAGGTGCAGTCTAACATCACCTTTGGGTTTCCATTATTGCTTGATCCATTGACACAACGCCCTTTCTGTTGGCAAAAGTCCCATGAACTTGCAAATCACTACATGTTCAGTCATGTGTTCTCTGTAGGATTGAATTTATGGGTCCGTTAGCACTACCCTTAGGGCTTCTGCTATTTTAGGCTTGCATGGGCCTTGAGTCATTTTGTCATTGAGGTTTTCTAGTTTATTTCCCTTCTCCTCGCTCTCTTTTTCTGGGGCACCCTTCTCACTGTCTTCTTGCTCCTTCTCTTGTTTGTTCTCATGTGTGGGATGTGTCTGCGCTTCCTTCTCCTCGCTTCTACTGTCTATTCTTCCGTCGCTCTCCTTTCCTTTAAGATTTTGAGTGTTGTGTTCCTCCTTGCCCTCATATCCTCTCATTTCCTTGCTGGTCCCCTCCTCTTTCTATGACCTTTCATATCGTGATATTTGCACACCTTCTTGTGTTGTTTGTTTGTGCATGATTATCTGTTTGTAAGTAGGGGTCCCTATGGACCCCTCATTTACCATCTGTCGGGTTAGGATCTGTCCCCTCTTGAAAAATTCTGCCACTCTGACCTTGTTCCTTTCTAGTTTCAAACCCTAGGTTTGAAAATCCGTGAACTGTAAACCCCTGTTTCACCCAGCTCGCCGCTCATGTTTTTCTTGCTAGATCCCCCTGTTGAAACTATTAGATTCAGTATTTTTATACTACCACTAGTGAACAAATATGCTCTTAAAAAGTGGTCTTAGGGTGTCAAAGTCAAATTTTTTCATTTCAATGAGCCTTCAAGTAAAAATTTGGTCACTAGGTAGTAGGTCTAGGATTTGTTTTCACTCCTTCCAAAGTTTCCGAAGGATTGGTTTATGTCACCATTCGGCTGAGTGTACCATCATTCAAAGAGTTTTCTTCATTATTTCAGGTTCCAATGGGTCATTTTACACCTTATTTGTGCTTCAGTTGTGCTTAGGTAAGGCTCATTTCCCTCTCCTAGGGTTTTGAAGGTAATTTTTCTTCGATGGTCAAATCATAAGAAAAACTTGTATCCTGATGATCATACACCTTCCCCTATCCTCAATATACATTCTTAAACACTTCCCATCACTGATATCCCTCAAAGTCATCATTTTCCCACAAACCCTAGCTTATTACTAAAATTTGGCACTTTTCTAGGTTAGCCCTATGTTTTTCCCTTTTGGACCCCTTCCCCTCACTCAATCCTTGAAATTACACATTCCCCTACTTCCTAACATCCCTCCCTATTTCCCCAAATTTTCTCAAGAATTAGAAGCCCCTCATCCCCTTCATTTCCCTTCATTTCTTCAAATCCCCTGTTCCACATATCAAGATAGGTTTTATTCAAATAATATTTCTAAGCAATAAAAGATGAATTTGACAAAAGTGAGAAAGGTTTGTGTCCATAATAGACCCAAGAAGAAAACCCTCCTTCATTGTTTATATAGGTGTCATGGTTATGGAGAAATGTCAAAACTACAGGTGTCATAGGAGAGTTGTTGCACTTCTAGAGTGACCTTTAGAAAAGAAAGTTGTATCCTAGCTAGAGTCTCCAAATGAATTGATTGATGAGTTAAATGATAACTAGACACAGAGAGATTTCCAATGAGCTATCATGATCTCAATTTGGAGTTGAGGAAGACCTCCAAAAGTTGACTACAACAACATTGCATTTTGGCAGCCTCATTCTACACATTTTGACTAGTCTTGGAAGATTAAGCTTTTGATAGGGCAAATGAGCCCCAAATTCAAAAATTCAAAATGTTAAGGAAAATATGGCCTCACAAGTGAAATATTTCATAATTATTTTCATCATGGGGACATACTTGTCTTCAAGAAATCTGAAAGGAAAAAGTCTTATTATCACCTGGATTGAACCTTAGGCTGAAGGAAGGCAATGCCAGGGTAACCACAAACCATGCTTAGCCAAGTAGCTAGCCCTACTAGGCTAGGAGAGGGCTCTCTTTGTAAGGATCTCAACCAAGATTACTAGATCATGAAAGGAATATTTGGCTAGGTATAGTAGCACAAAGTTTGATTTGATTTTAAAGGGGTTTTGCTAGATCACGAGGAGCCAGACAATTAGGGCTAGGGAATTAGGTCAAAATTGCAGGGTATTCAATTGGGAAAGGTAGGCATAAGGTTTAGAACTCTAGGGCTTGATGGGTGAGCTATTTTAAGACTGGTGAAAAAGTGAAATATTTTGATAACAAAGATCTCATCTTGTTTTCTATAAAATGACAGGACAAGCTTTCCAACGAGCTATCCCACACCTAATTTGGACACTGGTGTGGAGCACTTGGAAGGTATGCTTTTGACAAGAAATTTAGTGGTTTTTCAATAATAATTGTAACCTTTTTTGCGTTGTGAATTCAAAGAAGATAAAGGATTTTAATAAAATGTGCAAGAATTGACAAAGGAATCTCAACTATTAATAATTTTCGTTTTTATGCAGGAAAACGTGGAAGCAAGGAGTTGTCGTCCAAAAGCGAGAAGCGGAGGAAGAATAACTACTGTCCCTCCAAAGGGGAACCAGATGTGAACAAGATCGAGCAAATCAGAACTGAATAGTCCAGGGGAAGAATGCGGGATACCGAGTTGGCGAACGCGAGGAAGAAAAGAGAAGGATTAACCGATTGGCAAATCCCTCAGGATCTCTGATCCTGAGGGATCACTGCTTTACTTATCTTTGATTATCTAGATACCTCCATCATTACTTTTATATAAAGGAACAACGTCATTGAGCGAGAGACACAATTTTTATAATTTTAAGTTTCAGAACAAACTTTGATCATTGAGTCTCACTGAGACCTGATTTTGTTACACTCTGTTGATGCGATTAATATAAAAGACTTGGTGTTTATTTCATCTCTGCGTCTGGAGTAACCTAAGGTGGTGTACCATTGGCAACTAAGGGCCCGGCTCCGAAGGACACTTGCTTTTGTATCATTATACAGTGATTTGCGTGTGGCTTGTTTATCTTTATTACTTAGTAATCTGATACATCTTTCATATGATATGCTATGCTCTGTTATAATCAATATATGAATGATTTCTCCATATAATGTCTCTGAACTGTACAATTGGATCTATTCAAGGTTGAATTGCATCTTTAATCAACTCTTTCTGTAACAGAGTGTCGGTATGAATGTTACTGTCATTGGATCCATGTGAAATAATATTTGTGGGACTTGAAAGTAACGTTACTCTGTTTAGAAACATAGTCATATCATTCATTATTCTCAGATTGCTATATTAGTATAAAACATATACATACGGTTGATGGTTGCTATTCCATAATTCATCAAGGATTGTTGTTCCATTTTATTACTGTTGTTCCATTTTATTATTGTTGTTCCATTTCATTTACTGTTGTTCCATTTCTAGTTTGTCGTTCCATTTCCAGTTTGTTGTTCCATTTTTCCTTCTGTCATTTTATTTACCTGCCTTTGTTGTTTTGGCGTGAGAGAAGGTCTAAGGCTGTAGTGAGCTTCAGCAAGACACTGCCTAGCTCCCAGACCTATAAGTCCAAGCTCTAAATTCCTTTCTTCATCAGTTTCTAGAGGGATGGGTTATTGCTTCCGTACCCTTGACTGATCAACTGTTTTGTGTGGTTCCATCTTTTGGAGTCGTTTAGTTACAGCCTAGCATCTGTTTTCGTTTGTATCTTCTGAACACTATACTAGTAAGCATTACTCGGACAAATAGCCTCGGATTGAGCTACTCTTTGCAATAACAAAACATTCCTGGATTGACTTATTAATGTGGAATAATTAGAGGTGTGAGAGACCCTAGTTATAGCTCTACATTTTGGCGTCGTTGCCGGGGAAAGAGTATAGTCATTTGCCTTTACAGAGTAGTGCGCAAATCCGCTAGGGGGAGTTGGATCTTAAAAACGGAAGCTAAGAACCTGCGTACGGAGCATGTAAAATCCCTGCTCCACCGTCCGCTCTCTTAGCAGAATTGTTGGTTGAATAGGATTTAGTAGTTTTTAGAGTGCATGACTAAGCAGAAAAAGTTAGAAAAGAATATCAAACCTACAGCCAAACCTAAAAAAGCCAAAGGACCGGTGGCCCTTGGCCAAACAACCTTCATAGACGAAATCTATAAGAAAACTGAATCTCAGCCATCGGTAGGCCTCAGAAAGATTAATTCTAAACAGCCTACTAGATCCCTTCAGGCCACAGCATCACCATCTGGAGCCTTTGCTGAGGTGCATAATCAGGCTGATGAACATAACTTTCAAGAAATTGAAAATTCTATGTCAGAACGACTGCAGGAAGGGAATTTAAGCAACCTTTGTGAAGGAGAAGGGGAAACAGGGGAAATAGGAGAACCAAGGTCTCCTTCTAGGATAATCCAACTATTAAATAGCCTAGATAAGGGGAGCGCGGTCAAAGTTAATATTGAAGGAACCCCATTCCCTCAGATAGAAATCCCAGATAAGGGGAGTGTCATTAAAACAGTCCCTGCCAAGGCCGTTCCTTCTCAACCTAGGAACACCCTCCTAGAAATTTTGGAAGGTTATTGGCACATATTTGATCCTATGGCGCAGAATCTGCCAAATACTCAAACTTCTACATTGCAATATCCTATAGTAGATTCTGCTACAAATGCACCCATGAAAGCGATCCCTCTTCAACACATCCCGATGTTTCATGGACTTACATCAGAAGACCCCGATGCATTCTTATTTGAATTTGATGTGCTATCTAGAGGATACGATTACACCACTGACCCCGAGAAATTAAAATTTTCCCCCTCCACTTTGAAAGGAGCAGCTCTGAGATGGTTTATGGGTTTAGGTGGTGGATTCATAAACAACTGGGAGCAAATGAAAGAATCTTTCCTCAAGAAATATCAGGATTACTGTAGGTCAAGAGAACTAAAAGATGAAATTTTCCAAATGACGGCCAAACCAAATGAAACTTTAGAGGAATACGTAGAACGTTTCCAGTATAATTTACAGAGATCCCCCTATGCATCGCTACCTCTACCTGATAATGTGTTGAAAACTCCATTGATTAGAGGCATGAAAGAACAGTGGATTGAAACATTGAATATCATGGGAAAAGGGGATATTTACCAAGATAATTTTGCTGACATCATTAATTTATGCATCAGGAGTTCAAGAGGTAGCACAAGGATAAAACCAACAGAATATGATCGGTTTGTTAGAGATAACAAAATATCAACAGAAGGAGTAACACGTGTAGAACTAGGGAATTTATTAGAAAATTTTAAAACTGATATTCTGGGGACATTAACTACACAGCTTGATATTGTGCAGGCTAAACAAAAGCAGATCGAGGCGGAACAAAATCTGGCGATTTTCTGCCCCCGATGCAGAAGAAAACATAGCCAAAAGGAATGTCCACTAGATACAGTTCAAACATGTGCTATCTGTACGAAAGACCACCTTACTGAGAGCTGCTCCTCACTTCCTGGATTGAAGGCAGTATACAAGGAAGCGGAAGAAGAACCAGAGCCAGCATACTTTCTTAACCAGCGTCGCCAATGGCAACCTAGGCAATCTGGTATGTTTTCGGACCCAACTTCTTCTTTCCAGCCTCCGCAATATAACGCTCAACAATATGGTATGTGGCAAAACCAATCTACACCCCCATTTCCGAACTGGTCATCACATCCATTTCCTTCTCCAAATCCACGGATGAATTACACAGGGCAATTCTGCTGGCCAAATTTTCCTTATACCCCACCATATTGGAAGAATAACTCATATCCTCCACAATGGATTCCCCCTACTTCACAAGGTTCACCCTGGCAGACAAATTGGCCAAAATCGACATATCAGCCAACAGGAACTATTCCACTCCCTCAACCGACTCTGCCAGCCTTACAACAAAACCCCCAGTCTAATCTGAGACCGCAACTCCCAGCCCAACCCAATTCCAATCCTAATAATAGACCGGTCCAATCCCTCCAAATCATAGAAACATCAGAAATAGGACCTGACCTAAGGGAGTGCAATGATCTTCAGTTAAGATCTGGACGTATAATAGAAACAGAGGGAGACAAAACAGTTTACACTGAAGATCAGTTACCAGTAGAACAACCGCTACAACAAGAGGGTGTAAATAAAGGACAGACCCATCAACAAGCAGGTACATCCTCTCCTCCTTTCCCAGAACGATTAGTCATACCACGACCAGTACAATATCCAGAATTTGACATTCTGGGAGAGTTACAAAACCTGTACATAAAAATTCCATTCCTCCAAGCCATTCAAGACATTCCTATATACGCAAAAACTATAAAAGAACTGTGCATAAAAAAATCAAGGAGGAATACAACCACTAACCCTAGAATCCAAGTAGTCGGTACTTTATCCGACTTGTTATCAGGAAAAGAGACACCTATCAAATACGAAGATCCCGTAAATCCAATTGTAACTGTCCAAATCTATGGTCAAACCCTGACTAACGCTTTGGTTGATCTAGGAGTTGCAATCAATATTTTGACAACCTCTACCTGCCAAAAGCTTGGAATTACATCAGTATAACCTACTTCTACTTTGCTAGAATTGGCAGATCGATTTGTAGTTTGACCAGAAGGTACTCTATACGATGTCATGGTTTCTGTAGATTCCTGGGAATATCCAACCAATTTCCTGATAATTAATCCAAAAACCCGACTGGATGGACATCCGCTAATTCTAGGAAGACCTTGGCTTGCTACTGCTGATGCCTACATTGGTTGTCGGCAGGAAAACATGACCATAACTAAAGGACCAGACGTTAAAAATCTAGTTCTATATCCTCCAGCACAGCCAAGCCTTCCAATGATCAAAACTAATCAGCATCCTGTGTCATACCTTACTAACAATATCAGATCCCCATTGACTGTACAGAAGGCTTTAGATTTTAAGGACCAAACAGAAGATGATGCCATCAATAACTTCATCAGTCAAATGGAATCTAGATCTCACGCACAGTGTTTCATGATAGAAGCAGCATTTGATAGTGAGCTAGAAGAAGACCCTTTGAAAGATGCACATGACCAAACAATACCAGTGACTGTCATTGCCAACAGTAAAGTAGTGGAAATTGAACCTGGTAAGACTCTGAATATCAACGCCAACCTTACAACAGACCAAGAAACAAAGCTCGTTAATCTGTTACGAAAATATCAAGGATAATTTGCGTGGGATAACCCTGATATGAAAGGGATTGACCCTCAATTATGCACCCACCACATCTATATAGAAAAAGATGCAAGACCTGTTCGTCAGCCATAAAGAAGACTCAACCCCCATCTAAAAGAGGTAGTAAAAGCCGAACTTCAGAAAATTTTAGATGTTAATTTTATCTATCCCATCTCCGACAGTAAATGGGTCTCTCCCCTGGTGGTCATACCCAAGAAAAATGGAAAATGGAGGATTTGCGTGGATTATAGGGAGTTAAATAAAGCCACACAGAAGGATCACTTCCCTCTCCCATTCATAGACCAAGTATTGGATACTCTGGTAGGAAAGAAATTCTTTTCTTTCCTGGACGGCTTCAGCGGATATAACCAAATCCAAATTGCCCCTTAAGACCAGGATAAAACTACCTTTACTTGCCCTTGGGGAACGTTTGCCTATCGAGTTCTACCCTTCGGCCTATGTAATTCCCCTGCTACATTCCAAAGAGTTGTCCTTAGCATCTTTGCAGATCTAACAAACGATGGACTTGAGGTGTACATGGATGACTTTACACCATATGGAGATGATTTTGACCCAGCTTTAGATACCCTGAAAAAAGTCTTACAACGTTGTATTGCTACCAGGCTTTGTCTGAGCCACGAAAAATATTACATGATGATGACAGAAGGGCTCATTCTAGGGCACTATATTTCAGCAGCTGGCATCCAGGTAGACCTAGCCAAAATCCAAATTCTTTTGCTTATCCCTACCCCCACTACTCAAACAGAGGTACGTAGTTTTCTTGGATTTTCTGGGTATTACAAACGATTTATAGAACATTATTCACGTATTGCTGCACCTCTATATGCTCTAACTGGCAATGTTGATTTCTGGTGGACAGAAAAATGCGACCAGGCTTTTAAGGAATTGAAGAAGCTTGTATCAACAACCCCAGTCCTTCGAGGACCAAACTGGAATTTACCATTCCAAATTTCATCAGATGCCTCGGATACAGCAATTGGTGCAGTCCTGGGGCAAGAAGAGGACAAAAAACCATATGCTATCTACTATATCAGCAAAAATCTATCCTCTGCCGAACTGAATTATACTGTCACTGAAAAGGAATTCCTGGTTGTAATACATGCTGTTAACAAATTTAGACATTATATCACAGGCTATCCCGTTGTGTTATATACAGATCATTCTGCTATTAAATATTTGGCAAATAACCCTGTTACGAATGCTAGAATAACTAGATGGTTGATCTTATTGCCGGAGTTCGATATCACCATCAAGGATCGACCTGGCAAGGAGAACCCTGTAGCCGATTTTCTATCACGAATACCGAAATCAATTGAAACAGCAGCAGTAGAAGATCAATTTCCTGATGAACACCTATTTGTTGTTGTTGTTCGAACACCCTAGTATGCTGATGTCGCCAATTACCTTACAGTAGGTAAGCTACCAAAACACTTAACCCCTTAGGAACGTAAGCAGATTTTTCAGAAGAGCACTCGATTTTCGTGGATTGGAGGCCATTTGTTCCATACAGGGGCAGATATGCAAATTAGGATGTGTATTCGAGAAGACGAAATCTTCAACATTTTAAAAGCTTGCCATGATGGACCATGCGGGAGACACTTGGTTGAAAAGAGAACAACACATAAAGTATTGCAGATAGGATACTATTGGCCCACAATTTTCAAAGATGCGAAAAAGTTTGCACAAGCTTGTGACAGCTGCCAGCGAGCAGGACGACCTGGCCAAGCCGATGAGATGCCTCTGAGACCACAATTGGTCATTGAGCCATTTTAACATTGGGCTCTTGACTTTGTCGGGCCCATCAATCCATCATCAAATCAGAGGACATGCATTCTGGTGGCGACAGACTATGTTACTAAATGGGTCGAGGCCGAATCATTGCCTAAGGCTACAGAAGACTCTGTAATACAATTCTTGTTCCATTTGTTTGTACGTTATGGACTTCTGAGAGAACTAATCACAGATGGTGGACCACAATTTGTTGGAAATAAATTAGCTGCAACACTTAACAATTATCAGGTCCAACATAAGATCAC
>APFE031107064.1:71640-101128 GCA_000404065.3 Pinus taeda
GTAATAAGGTAATAGAATCAATTTTAACAAAAACTATTGCATCGCATAGGCGTGATTGGGCCGCCCGATTACCTGAGGCACTGTGGGCTTATAGAACCACATAGAGAAGTACCACAGGCTATTCACCTTATCAATTAGTGTTTGGAAAACAACCTATCTTCCCCATAGAATTTGAAATCCAAACGCTATGAACTGCACAGGAAGTCGGCCTAGATCTGAGTGAGGCACAAATCAATCGATTACAGCAGATTAATGAATTGGACGAAATCAGGCTCTCTGCATTACAAAATACAGCATTGATTCAACAGCAGCGAGCTAAATGGCATGATGCACTTATCAAGAACAAAGTCTTTCATGAAGGAGACTGGGCTCTGTTATACGACTCACGGTTTTAGGACTTCCCGGGGAAACTTCAGACTCGATGGTTAGGACCATATTAAATCTAGAAGGTACATGACAATGGGACCCTTACCCTGATCACAATTAATGGTTCTGGATATGCATTCAAAGTAAATGGCTACCGAGTTCGTCTCTATCGAAAGCCACTCACTCGGGAATCCTTCTATCAGCAGCTACGACAAGATACTGATATGGAAATTTTAGGAGAGGAAGCGAAATCTTCCTTGCCTATAACTTAAGGAATTCATTTTTTTTCATAATTTGTACATAACATCTTGTATATATGCTTTCTTGATTTTCTGTTTGCATTCTAAGTGTTTTTGTTGTTCCTTTTCAAAAGGAACAACACTTGTGTGTTTCTGTTGTTCCTTTTCAAAAAGGAACAACACTGGTGTGTTTTTGCTGTTCCTTTTCAAAAGGAACAACATTTGTGTGTTTCAGCTATTCCTTTTCAAAAGGAACAACATTTGTGTGTTTTTGCTGTTCCTTTTCAAAAGGAACAACATTTGTGTGTTTCTGCTGTTCCTTTTCAAAAGGAAGAGCATTTGTGTGTTTTTGTTGTTCCTTTTCAAAAGGAACAACTTTTGTGTGTTTTTGCTGTTCCTTTTCAAAAGGAACATCATTTGTGTGTTTTTGTTGTTCCTTTTCAAAAGGAACAACACTTGTGTGCCTTTGTTGTTCCTTTGCGAAAAGGAACAGCACTTGTGTGTCTTTGTTGTTCCTTTGCGAAAAGGAACAACACTTGTGTAATTTGTTGTTCCTTTGCGAAAAGGAACAACATTTCTGTGTCTTTATTGTTCCTTTGCGAAAAGGAACAGCACTTGTGTGATTTGTTGTTCCTTTGCGAAAAGGAACAGCATGTGTGTGTCTTTGCTGTTCCTTTGCGAAAAGGAACAACACTTGTGTGATTTGCTGTTCCTTTGCGAAAAGGAACATCACTTGTGTGATTTTGCTGTTCCTTTTCAAAAGGAACACCACTTGTGTGATTTTGATGTTCCTTTTCAAAAGGAACGGCACTTGCATGTTTTTGTTGTTCCTTCTCAAAAGGAACAACATTTGAGTGTTTTGCCGTTCCTTTTCAAAAAGAACAGCACTTGAGTGTGTCTACTGTTCCTTTTCAAAAGGAACAACATTTGAGTGTCTTTGTTGTTCCTTTCTCAGAAGGAATAGCATTTGCGATTTTCCGTTGTTCCTCTCAAAGAAATGCTATCCTACGAATGGATTCTTCTCTCAGGAATGCCATCGGCATGTTTTTGCCCTTATTGGGGATGCTTTGTGCCCATGTTCTCCTCAATCTTTTAGATACAGCAATGAACTTATGCGATGAACATAAACCATGATATACCGAAATCAGCACATCATAAATCGCTATCACTATAAAGCCTAGTATGTATAAGAGGACAAGAGGAGGGACATTAACTTTTCATCTTTGCTGTCATTGTCTTATTACCGGCACCCTGGTTGGTGATCTTTATCATGATGATTTCCCTAAAAATATTTCTTGATTATTACTTAGGAGTAAGAAAAAAGGATTTATATCTGTCTGTTGAGATGATAAGACTTCTTCCACCATTCCCCGCTCTTAAGGAGTGCGGAACCACCCTTATGTGGAAATAAACAAAAAAAGAAAGGTGCTCTGCAAAAACAAAATGAAAATATGAAAATCGTCAAATGCAGGATAGGGGGTCTCATAAAGAGCCAGCCTACCATGATCATAAGGATGGAAGCGAAGTGGCATTCCCATTACGGCCACCACACCATGGATATGGTCCGAATGTATATTAACAAGCAAACCTTGGAACAGGGGGTCTCATCACGAGCCAGCCTGTCCACGTTTCGCGTCTACCTTGTGAATGGCATTATGGCTATCTGGTTACCAAGCCAGCATAATGGCCTGCATTTTGACAAATCACTCTTCAGAATATACACAAAGGATCATGGTTCCAGAGGGTGAAATAAACAACTCTTCCAAGGTTATGAACACCTATTGGCAGCAGAGCTCTGTTAATGGCATAGAAGTCGTAATAGTTACACCAACAGGTATGATATTAAATTTTTCTGTCTCTTATATCCTTTGCATAGATCATATGTCACACCCCGATGTATATATCGCATGAATATTCATTACCACCAATCATGGCAACAGAACTGACAATGACCACTGGAGACTTCATATCCTTGACAGACATCCCATCCCCTGGCTCCTCATTATATCACGCAGGCTCTTATATAAAACGCGATCTACCTTTTTCCCTCGATTTCAACATTTCGTTGTTTTCCTAAAACATGGCATAATTCCATATGCTGTTCTTTATGATTTGACTTCTGAATGGTTGCTTCTCCTCTCTTTGACAGCAGGGGACATCCTATCAGATCGTGGGGGGCAGGTAACCTCATTACTCCATGGATTACGTGGCTGCACACCATTCGGGCAAGATAATGTATGAAGGAATGGCATGGTTTAACGGTATGATGATTCCATTCTACGAAAATTGCTGTCCACGATCCTTTTTTCGTTGCATGCTCTGTGATCTTTTCCAAAATTTGGCGATGATCATCCTCTCTGCATCGCAAACACCGCAAACAGTTGTTTTTCCATTCAGAATTCTGAGTAGAATCATGGGCGGAAAGACGGTCCGAAGCGAACCTCACGAGCTAATAGTCTCCGCTGCTGCTCGCAAAATCCTAGAAAACGCAGGGTGGTTGAATTATTTCAGCCGCCTACAAGAATCAAATGAAGCAGTGGCGTTGTAATTCCTGCAAAATTTGCAGGAAAATTACTCCATAGTAGGAAGAAAGCGGATAACGGTTACGGAGGATATGATCGCAGAATTCTCAGGATTACCAGCTGCTGGACCCATATGGACGCTGAAGAAGGAAAGATTCCAAAAAGCTATGGAAATTTTCCAGGTTAAAGGCCAAAACTTGACAGTCAAAGGGAAAGGAGTTTTGCCGGCAACACTAGGGGAACCCTGGACCGAGCTAGCAAAGACAGTGCAGAGTTATATCACCTGCGAAGGGAGAAAAGACGTGGTAAGACCTCGTCACCTGAAACTTTTAGCTGTTTTAAAAGGAAAATGTTCTGTAAATCTCCCTGCACTTTTAAATTCGTTATTACATGACGTGGCCCGAAGCCTGAAGAAGGCCCAGAACATAGATGCAGTCGTTAGCCACCATCGAATGATTCGATTGATAGTGAGCCATAGTCTCACTCAACAACAAAGCACTTGGGAGGAACTGATCGCAATAATCGAGGGGGGATCGGCTGCACCACCCCCAAAACCTGAACAGTCCTCCAGCACACCGGAACGATCAGAGAGACGCAAGGAGTCAGCAGCAGAAATACATGCTGCTTCAAAACGGAAACAATCCTCCGGTACGCCAGAACGACCAGAGGAACCCAGAGAATTTGCTAGCACACCCGACCAACCTGAAAGACCACGGAAATCAGCCCCGCTGGCCCGGATACGAGGAAGGTTTGAAAAGATTCAGGGAACCACAGCCCAGCCAATTGAAATTGCGGATGAACCTCCAGGACCAGAAGGAGGACCCTCCAAAGGAAATGCTGAGCAATCAGGGGCCGAGGCGGACCAGCCGGAAGGAGGAATTGAAGAAGGAAATGAGCACTCTGAGGAAGAAACAGCCACCGAACAGGGCAATATAGAAGAAGAAATAGTATAGGGGGTAGCCCGTTGCAGGACCCTGTGGGTGAGGAGGAATTGGCAGCAGTTCTGGCCAATATGGGGGAATATGGCCAGCCCTCCAGCGCAGCAGGCATCCCTGACGAACCCGCAGAGGAAGAATTACCCGAGGAAGTGCATGTAGAAAAGACAGGGGAAGAAAACCTGCCTGGTTATGATAATGAAATGGAAGACAACAATCAGGGACAATCTATCCCCAAAATGCCGGAAGATATCCCAGATGAAGAAGGAGCGGACTTAAGGGCCAAACCCTCTGCCGAGGTAAAGGAAATTAAGAAATTAAGGAAGAGACAGCAGAGGCTGCTGGGCACTATAGCCAGGCTCCGACAGCAGATTCGAATTTTGAAAGCCAACTTGAGAATACAGAGGACCGCAAGGAAAACTGCAGCAAGAACCCCGAGGACAAGAAGACGACAGACCTATACCTGTTTTGTTGGTCGAAACCCCATCAGGAGACCTACTGCCGAGGAACAAACTACTGTTCCAAATATCGTGGAGGAACAGACTGTTGTTCCATCTTACCCTGAAGAACGGATGGACATTCCAATGGAACAGCAAGAGGCTCCGATGGCAAGAGGACCACAACAACCCTTTATTCGCGTTAAGAAAGAAACACAAAGCAAAGAGGCCCAAACAGAAGCACCACCCTTAGGGGTAATTCGGGTCCTAAACTGTAAGCAGCGTAATAGAAAGGTCCAGGTTAAACTTCCAGCCTCTACGGATTTGTGGAAAAAGGATCCAAAAACAAGCACCTTGCACAAAATGATGAAGGAAGCTCAGCAAGAAGCTGAGCAGCTGCGAGAAGAAACAGTCCCTAGGGAGAGATACGAAGAGCTACAACAGCAACTTCAGGACATTAGTCAGTCTGAGAGCCAGGCCTTTGAAGGATGGCAAAAGGAGCAGGAAAAGGTTACTAAGGTAACTCGTCGATTAGATAATGTTGTTAAGCAGATGGACACTGTGTGTTCCTTATATAATGACGTTTTGACTTGTAGGGCCCCTGCTAAAAATTATGCTTTATTTTTGCTTGAATGATATTTTCGATTGAAAATAAAAGCCGTTAGGGTAGGAGCACCTATCCACATCAACACTGTTAATTATTTTATAGACGGCTGCAAGCACTATGGAGTTAAGGTTCAAAGGTTATTGTGTGAGTTTTACTTGCACAACCTTGTGCTAGACCAGGAAACTGATTTAAATCCTGGCCCTTTTGTTGGCAATATACAATTCCAAGCCTTTACCTCATTTGGGGTTAATCAGCTGAAATGGCTCAGAGCTTATAACACCTTTCAGAGACAAGAGAATAGCCTAGACTTATGGGTATGAGCTGAACCTAGAGACCCAGTGACGCTATGGAAAGAGCATAGGAGCCTTATGAGGATCCCAGGTGCCATCAAGATATTAGGACCCATGCACAAAGACTTGATCCGACACAGTCTGGAATATTTCCTCACTATTAAAGGCCTTGCCATCGATGCTGCAAAATTTCGATACCGGACCTCTAGCCCAAACATCCAGCTCAGGGAACCATTCAAATACGAGAATTTTGAGCTCGTTGTCAGCCGATTGAACCTTTATGGGGAACGGATTCTGCAAGTAGGGCCATCCTGGTTGGGTTATCGATTTCGCAGTCCAATTATTTGGCACCCTGCACCCGGATATCAGGCCTTGTATGAGATGCCTGCAGATCAAATAGATCAGTTCTTCGATAATCTAGTTTCTCATCAGGGTTGTTGGCCTCCTCACGAGATCCCCTCTCCGGCCTATTCTCTCACCGCCTTGCATGTCAACTATAATGTTTTCATGAGGCCATGAAACAGGGTAGGCAGGGGGGTGTGTGGAGCACTTGGAAGGTATGTTTTTGACAAGCAATTTAGTGGTTTTTCAATAATAATTGTAACCTTTTCTGCATTGTGAATTCAAAGAAGATAAAGGATTTTAATAAAATGTGCAAGAATTGACAAAGGAAGCTCAACTATTAATAATTGTCCTTTTTATGCAGGAAAACGTGGAAGCAAGGAGTTGCCGTCCAAAAGTGAGAAGCAGAGGAAGAATAACTGTTGTCCCTCCAGAGGGGAACCGGATGCGAACAAGATCGAGCAAATAAGAACTGAATAGTCTAGGGGAAGTATGCGGGATACCGAATTGGCGAACACGAGGAAGAAAAGAGAAGGATTAACCGATTGGCGAATCTCTCAAGATCTCCGATCTTGAGGGATCGCTGCTTTACTTATTTTTGATTATCTAGATACCTACGTCATTGAGCGAGAGACACAGTTTTTATAATTTTATGTTTCAGAACAAACTTTGATCATTGAGTCTCACTGAGACCTGATTTTGTTATACTCTGTTGATGCAATTAATATAAAAGACTTGGTGTTTATTTCATCTCTGCGTCTGGAGTAACCTAAGGCGGTGTAGCATTGGCAGCTAAGGGCCCAGCTCCGAAGGACACTTGCTTTTGTATCATTATACGGTGATTTGCGTGTGGTTTGTTTATCTTTATTACTTAGTAATATGATACATCTTTCATATGATATGCTATGCTCTGTTATAATCAATATATGAATGATTTCTCCATATAATGTCTCTGCACTGTACAATTGGATCTATTCAAGGTTGAATTGCATCTTTAATCAGCTCTTTCTGTAACAGAGTGTCGATATGAATGTTACTATCATTGGATCCATGTGAAATAATATTTGTGGGACTTGAAAGTAACGTTACTCTATTTAGAAACATAGTCATATCATTCATTATTCTCAGATTGCTATATTAGTATAAAACATGTACATACGGTTGATGGTTGTTGTTCCATAATTCATCAAGGATTGTTGTTCCATTTTATTACTGTTGTTCCATTTCATTTACTGCTATTCCATTTCCAGTTTGTTGTTCCATTTTTCCTTCTGCCGTTTTATTTACCTGCCTTTGTTGTTTTGGCGTGAGAGAAGGTCTAAGGATGTAGTGAGCTTCAGCAAGACGCTGCCTAGCTCCCAGACCTATAAGTCAATGCTCTAAATTCCTTTCTTCATCAGTTTCTAGAGGGATGGGTTATTGCTTTCGTACCCTTAACTGATCAACTATTTTGTGTGGTTCCATCTTTTGGATTCGTTTAGTTACAGCCTAGCATCTGTTTTCGTTTGTATCTTCTGAACACTATACTACTAAGCATTACTCGGACAAATAGCCTCGGATTGAGCTACTCTTTGCAATAATAAAATGTTCCCAGATTGACTTATTAATGTGGAATAATTAGAGGTGTGAGAGACCCTAGTTATAGCTCTACAACTGGGAAGGCAACCAAAAGTTGTCTTGAAGTGGCGTTGCACATTTAGGCCAATGTGCTACGCGTAGAGACTGAGTGCTGCATGTAGCCCAGTTTGGCAGTGTAAAAAAACCACTGCACTACACATTCAAGAGGGCGCTACGTGCCTGTAGTAGACGTCGTGTGTTGAGCCAGCAAGAGCCAAAATAGCCTCCATCTTCCTAAAAGCATTAAAAATTACCCTCACATCCCTCAAGAAAGTAAGTGTCCTCACTATACCTCATCATTGATTTGCAATTGAAGTGTTTGAAGGTAATTTACAATGGCAAAAGAAAAACCCTAGATTCTTCCTTAATTATACCCTAGAAACCCTAACCCCCATTATTTCTCCCATCACCTATTACTAAAGCCTTGAAACTCTCCCCTATATCACTCCATAACATTCTATACCTTGTTGTCCTTCATCACATAATCTATACTTCAAAAAAGGACCCAAGCCCCTCTCCCTCATTTTCATGATTCATACCCTTCCCTTCATTTTCTAGCCCACAAAATACCTCACAAGGTCATCTGCCATTCCCTTACTCCTAAATCACTCTTTCTCACTCCCTTCATCCCTTTTCTAGGAGTGCATAGCATCAAAATTTGAAAACATGGATAGAGAAGATAGAGACTATGAGGAGGAGGAAAACATTGGCAGTGACAGTTCGACAGATAAACCTCGACATCAGAGGAAACCACACAAGGGAGGCAGAATTATCAGGGAAGAGCCATCAAACATCAGAGAATTGCAGGCCTCTTAGTTGGCTGTCACTTGTTTCATGCATATAGGGTGCTACAAGTGCTGTGAGTAGGTAGGGAGAGTTGAAAACCACCCTGAGCTCACCAAGATTTTTGTAGCCAATCTTCGGGACAACAAGGTGACTCTTTCTGAGGTGAATTTCACAGTTTCACCTTCCATTATTGTGGATGCAACCAGGATTCTGAATGTAGGGGAGAAATGGTACAAGGCACAGGACTTGGATGAACACTATTGTGAGCCTTATATCAAACCTAGGTACAGAAATGAGGTGAAAAGACTTTTTCCTTTCAGATTTCTTGAAGACAAATATGTTCCCATGATGAAAATTATGATGAAATAGTTCACTTGTGAGGGTAGATTTTCCATACTGTAGGCCTATCACATCAAGTTTCTCATGCATTTTACCATGGTGAGGATGTTAAACCTCCATTATTTCTTGTTTAGGAATATTGAGAAAATGGCCCACTTTGTACAGAAAAAGCCATACCCTCAGCAGATGGGTAGTGTTTATCATTATTCCCTGATCAAGATGATTTTGCTTCATCATCTTAGCCTCCTCAACGTTTCTTGGGAGACATTTATTGCTCATGACATCTTTAGGGGTCCTCAAATTCCTCCACCAGTGTCTCAAAAATCAAGAGGACCTTCTTGCAGTGCTCAAGTGAAGATAGATGACAAGGCCAAAGAGACTAGAGCTACTGAGATGGTTGGGACCTACATGACATATCAGAGGGGTACAAGAAAATTGTTTACAGCTGATAGGCAAGTGTTTGCTCCACATGATGTTGAAGGGACCTTGCCTTCTTCATCAACACATAAGCAAATGTTTGCTCCATAGGATGTGGAAGGGACCTTGCCTTCTTCATCAACACATAGGTAAATGCTTGCTCCACAAGATGTGGAAGGGGCTTTGCCTTATTCATCAACATAATAGGAATAGGTGAAACATATGCACAAAGGGAATGAAAAGATGTTGGAGGAAAGTTTTGGTGATGAGGAGGAAGAGAGAGACCTTGATTTGATAGAGCATGATGACCTGGGGCAGCATTATACTCATCATGGCATGGAAACAATTGACTTAGAGGCTCAGGATGAAGAAACAATAAAGGACACCATCATATAGGAAAAGGAGGCTCAAGTCCAAGCATTAATGGAAAATTTGGAGAGTTGTTGGAAATAATACTGGGGGGTGGGTGAATCAGTATTAGCAATTTAATAATATTTCATTTCCATGAAAAATTTTATATACGCTACTTCTATTAATGCAACTAGTGTATATACGCAACTATGTTTAGAGAAACCTGTGTATACCTTGTAAACTTATAATTTAGTCAGTTGATATTTAATCTGTGTATCAAAACCATATAAGCAGTAACAGGTACAGAAAAAAAAATAGAGCAGATAATCGTGCACAAGAACACAAGATATAAGCTGGAAACCCAATGTGGGTGAAAACCACCTGCTGCAATTCATCTCTATCTTCTTTTAATAAGAAACTTATTTTTACAATATTTCTATACTGGTGCACTCTTATACCAGTACACATGCTTCTACTTGTAGAAGGCTATAACCTTCTCTCATTCTCTAGCTTCTCCTGGAAGAGAGCTACAAACCCCTTAGCTCTTGTACTAGTTGATGTACTAGTACGTAGGTGCTGACCTACAGAAGGCTACAACCTTCTCTTTTCTTCCAGGGACCACGTTTCATAAATTTTCAAACTGGATCCATCAATAACATCAATCAAACATCAAATATATCTGCATCAACCAATCTCCTTTGCACCAACCAAAACTGAATCAAACAATCACTTTTCTAAATGTTGTAACCAGAACACATTAACAATAACCAGAAACCAATCCAGAACCCAGAACACTACAACAGTAAACAAAAGTAGATCAAACATATTTTATGAGACGTACGCTACTTCAATATGTCGAACTTTCATGCATACGGTGTTATATGAAGGCAAGCCTACGTATACGTTGTTTTGAATTGTTGAACTAGCATGTATACGTGTCTTTGCTATATTGAACCTACATACAGATCTGCAAAAGATGATTTACCCTTTTCAACTATTCAGACATCATTTATACCCATATCATCAGATTTACATATCAATACATGTGCCAAAAGATAAAAAACCACATAAAGATACTTCTCTCCAGACCTTAAGATCTTGACCCATAAAAATAAGTTATCCTTGTTCAAGCGCTCAGCTTCCTCCTTGATTTAGATTTAACTATGCACCATAACCCAATCACCAGTATTATAGATCTTGCTCTTCATTAGATATTCAATGCTTGAGTGACTTTGCCTAATGATTTCCTCCTCCTTTTATAGTCTTATGCCTTAGTCAATACCATGGTCCAAAACCACTTAGAAGCAATACCTTGGACCATATACCAAGGATCAATACTTCGGTCAAGATACCTTGGATCAATACCATGGGTCAAAATACCAGGGACCAAATACCACAGACCAAAACAAAGTTTTCCGCCATGTACATGATTTTCCTTGCATGAAAGTGTGTGTATATGCATACGCGTTGTCTGTTATGCGAACCCGGCTGTATACGCGACTTGGTCAAGGGAAACCTGCGTATACCTCTTTTACCTTCATTCTGAGAGCCTGAATCTATGATCTAACATCTGAGTGAGTTGCCATCAAGGACAATACCTATGTCATAGTGCCAAACCTGTGTCATAATGAAAACAATCTCCCCCTTTGGACTTGATGGAAACCCCAAGTCACTCTCCCCCTTGGTCATCAAGGGAAAAGGGTTATGCTCCCCTTGAGTACATGCTGAATTCTCTAATATGCTGAAGTGAGTCATTCATGCTCCCCCTGACTATAAGCAAGGTATGAAAAAAATGTTCTACAAGAATAACATGACTCTATACATCGTAGATGACCTTCCTATCACCAAAGACTCATACATACATCCATCTCCCAACCAAGCGAGGATATGCCAAGATTGACTCATCCACCCAACCAAGTGGGCATACACCAAAATTTTTCACATGGTAAAAGAAGAACATTACATCATCCATCCCAAGCATAGTGGGGAAACAAAATAGGTCGTTTCATGACCTTGATAAGAAAAGATATACATGACATAGAGACAAAATATCTAAAACAAGATAGTTATTAGTAACTACCATCAACAACATCTATCAATCACCATCAACAACCTTGATCTCCCTCTGCACCTGTTCCACCTGAATCAAAACAACTATGAAAAAGTACCTAGATCTTCTAAGATAATGCCAACAATGCTTTATTAGAAGTATATGATCCCCCTAAACCTGTGCCAGATGGTCTCTGTCAGACCCATATTAGAGTCTTTTCATCCTAATTCTGGCCCAATGTTTATCTTCAAACCAACATATATGCGGTTGTATCCATAGTAACCAGCGTATGTACACAGATATGATTCATGAAACTCACGTACAACCAATTTTCTTTGAACCAAATAGGTTTCAGCAGCAAGATGAAGCATCAACTACTCCTAGCTTCTGTCTAAGCTATTAAAATGTCTCTTTGGGCAGAGGTTTGGTGAATATATCAGAAACCTGTTCTTTGGAGGGAACGTAAACCAATTTGACCTTTTGTTCAAGCACTTGTTCATAGAGAAAATGATATTTGATAGTTATGTGCTCGGTCTTGGAATGGATGAATGGATTCTTTGAAATATTGATTGCACTTGTATTATCACATAAATTGAGATGGGTGGAGTACATGTGATTTGAATGTCTTGCAATGTTTGCATCATCCAAAGGAGTTGTGTGCAACAAGATGCAATAGCCACATATTCTGCTTCAGCTGTAGATAATGCAATTGAACTTTGTTTCTTGTTAAACCAAGATACTAATATGGAACCCATATAGAATGCACCACCACTAGTGCTTTTTCTGTCATCCACACTTCCTGCCCAATCTGCATCTGTATATGCCTAAAGTGTAAAATTTGTATCCCTAGGATACCATAAACCAAAGTTTTGTGTTCCTTGAAGATATTTGAAAATCCTTTTGACTACTTTAAGGTGTGCTTCCTTTGGATTTTCTTGGAATCTTCCAACTATTCCTACTACATGCATGATGTCTGGTTGGGTACCTATTAGATAGAGTAGACTACCAATCATGGATCTATAGGTTAGTTGATGTACTGCTGCCGATTCATCATTTGCGCTGAGGCTACATCCTGTTACCATAGGGGTACATAATAGTTTAGAATCTTCCATGCCATATTTCTTCAAGATCTACTTGAGGTACTTGCTTTTTGATAGAAAAATACCATCTTTATTTCGTTGAACTTGTAAACCAAGAAAATATGTGAGCTCACCAAGCAGCGACATTTCAAATTATTTCTGCATTAACAAAGCAAAGTTTTGACTCATGGCTTCTTCATTGCTACCAAAAATGATATCATCAGCATACAAAACAAGTATTAGCAATTCATCATTGTCAATTTTTATATATAGATGACTATCAGCTGATCCTTTTGAAAAACCTTGTTGATTAAGGTATTTGTGAATACGATAATACCAGGCCCTTGGAGCTTGTTTTAGACCATAGAGAGCCTTTATGAGTCTGCATACCAGTTTTGGATCATTTCCAAGGATGAATCCATCTAGTTTCTCAATATGGACTTCTTCTTCTACGTCTCCATTAAGAAAGGCAGATTTCACATCCATTTGATATACATTGAACTTCTGAAAGCTAGAAAGAGCAAGGAACATTGTTGTAGCTCTGATACCACTTGTTTTAGATCTAACCCAAGATATTATAGATCTAATAAGAAAATATAAGATAATGCAAATAAACCCAGAAATAATATGAATGATTCTTTATTATCAAACCCTTAAGGTAGGGCAACACCATACATTCACTCCTTAAGGAAGGAGAATACTTCACAAGCCATCTGCTTGTTCATACAAGAATACTTCTCTTCATATCTATCCATCTGGAGTCTCTAGCCTCTATATAGGCCTCATACATACAATACCATGCATCATTACCATGGTTTCCTCATACCATCAACTAATACCATGGGTCCCTTACATTATTATTAACTACTTGTGGTCCCTTACATGACATGGGTTAACCACCTTATTTATTACTATGGCCCATCCCATTATTACATTATTACCTTGGGTACCTCCCTCGGTACCCCATATTAGCCCCCCTAGGTATATAACATTCCACCCCCCTTAGCATGTTTCGTCCCTGAAACATGGGAAGAACACAAATGATAAGATCTACTCAAAAGAGTAGTCCACTGGTACCATGCATGTGCATCTAGCCATCTAAGAGAAACGTGAACCTTCGATCTCGCTGGTGCCTCGCTCGCTTGATATGGAAGTTGACCATGGCAGTTCTTCTGTGTTGATGTGTAGTAGGTGGATCTTCGCTCCTTGCTATCCATCATACGGGGGTTGTTATCCTTGTGGCTAATAGGTTGCCATCTTGTTGGTTGTTTTCTTGCGGGGTGATGTGGGTGATGATATGTTGAAGTTTTAACCCACGGTGTCTTTTTCTTTAATTCACCCTGCTGAGGTGCCTGTTTTGGTGTCTTCTTTTCCAATATGACTTCAACCACTGAGTCCTCCTCTGATGTATCAACACCTGTAACCTTTTCTGCTTCAGCCTCTATTTGTGTCTGATTGTCGACCATCAACTGCTCATCATCTGATATGTCCGACCCTGGAACATCTTCTGCTTCAGCCTCCTTGGACTCTATCTGTTTATTAATGGAAATGTCCTGTAATGTAATTTTCTTCCTTTTATACCAGAGCTTCAGGAATTTCTTCTATACATTAATATTGATAGTACCTACCAATTCCATCCAAGGATATCCCAAAACAACATCCATATTATCCATATCTGAACCATAAAAATCACCATGAAACACATACTTATCTATAAAAAGTTTCAAATCCTTATAAATTTGAATATCCTTATCATCAACCTGTGTATTTTCAATATGTTTTTCTAGGAATTGCAATTTTTTTGCCAAATTAACATTGATAAAATTATGCTTGCAACTAGGATTTATAGACACAACGATCTTCTCCTTCTGAATCAACCCATGAACCTGTAATAAGGAGATACCAAAAAATAACCCTTTAGGTTCCTTGGTTTCCTTCTTTCCTGTAAAAATAAAATCTTTGCTAGGCTGTGTGTCTGTCTGTGTGAGCTTATACACAAGAATTTTATGGTCAAAGTGGTACATAAGAGCTTTTTTGAAGGCGTCCCAAGTCAAGAACCTTCCATAGCCACGTTGATGCTCTTGCCACCATTGTCTTGTTTCATAGTCCAAGTACATGCATCCCATCATAAGCTGATCATCATTTTTATAGACGTGATCCAATTTGAAATATTTCTCCATTTGTACTAGCCATTTGGCTGGATGAGAGCCATCAAATTTATACAATTCCTTCAATTTCTGATGTAGGTATGTCATCACAAAAAATTTGGCGAAAATTTGAAATGGTCACAATTCCGTCAATATTGCTCAGAATCCTTATTATAACCTGTTTTTAGAAATGGAACAATCATTCTGCATCTGCCCATGTGATAGAAATCTTGTTTCGGGAATTGGAATTTCAAATCTATGCTGCAACTCTCCCGCCGTCACCCAAAATTTCTGCAAAAAGAGCTGATTTTAAATCAGCGATATCTCCCTCATCCGGACTCAGATTCGACTGATTTTTTCTTTTTAAATTGGGTATTTTTTCACATAGAATCCAGATCTACAATTATATTTTGTAGATCTTGCACCAGGACGTCTAGATCTACGCCACAACTCGCTGCCCTGAAAAATTATCTGCAACCCCACTGATTTTTAAATCAGCGATATTTCCTTCATCCGGACTCCGATTCGACCTTTTTTTTTTAAATCGTCTATTTTTTCACAAAGAATACAGATGTTCAATTATATTTTACAAATATTGAACCAAAACCTACAGATCTGATCTGCAAACTCGCCGCCCTTGAAATCCTGCAAAAAGAAAAAAAAAATTCTCCACTTTTGTGCCCAAGAAAGTGCTCTGATACCACTTGTTGTAGATATAACCGAAGATATTATAGATCTGATAAGAAAATATAAGATAATTAAAATAAACCCAAAAATAATATGAATGATTCTTTATTATCAAACCCTTAAGGTAGGGAAACACCATACATTCACTCCTTAAGGAAGGAGAATACTCCACAAGCCATCTGCTTGTTCATACAAGAATACTTCTCTTCATATCTCTCCATTTGGAGTCTCCAGCCTCTATATAGGCCTCATACATACAATACCATGCATCATTACCATGGTTTCCTCATACCGTCAACTAATACCATGGGCCCCTTACATTATTATTAACTACTTGTGGTCCCTTACATGACATGGGTTAACCACCTTATTTATTACTATGGCCCATCCCATTATTACATTATTACCTTGGGTACCTCCCTCGGTACCCCATATTACCCCCCTAGGTATATAACATTCTTGTGGTTTCAAGTCTAGCAACTGGTGAAAAAGTTTCTTTAAAGTATATACCTTCTTGTGGAGCATACCCTTTACAAACAAGTCTAGCCTTGTTTCTAATAACTTCTCCATTTTCATTCAACTTATTTTTGAATATCCATTTGGTTCCTATGACATTCTTATCATAAGGTTTAGGAACTAATTCCCAAGTATTATTATTTTCAATTTGTTCAAGTTCTTCATTCATGGCCTTGACCCAACATTCATATTTGCATGCTTCTTGTACATTTTTTGGTTCGATGGAAGAAAGCAATGCTAGATAGCTTGAAGCTTCTGTAATAGTTCTTCTTGTCTGCACACCTGCCTCTTTCTGTCCCAAAATTTGAGTCTCTGGATGATTTTTCTAAACATATCTGGATGGAGTCTTTTCTTCTCCCATTATCTTCTCTTCTGGTGCTTCATTGGTTTCTTCTTCTTCAACATTAGTCTGACTTGATGTGGAAAGATAGTCCTCATCTTCTTCCCACTCTTCAGTTTTTACCTATTTTGGATTTTTGCCTACTTCATCAACCACAACATCAATACTTTCAACAATTTTTCTTAGTCTTTTATTATAACACTTGTATCCTTTTACTTCGGGAAGAGTAACCAAGGAGAATGCCTTCATCTACTCTAGGTTCAAACTTGCCAAGTTTTTCATAGGTCATTTTGATGTAACATTTGCTTCCAAAAAAATTGAAGTATTTTATAGTAGGAGTCTTACCATAACAAAGTTCACGAGGACTTTAAGTGTTGTTTACCTGAACATTTATTTTGATGAGAATAGTGATAGCAGCAAATACAGCTTCACCCTAGAAGTTTGCAAGAGTTCCAGACTTATCTAGCATATTGTATTTTTTGGAATTTTGATGTCAGGAAGATTGCGAATAGCCTAGAATTTGCATGCTTTCCTTATCTGAGGGAAGCTTAGATGCCCCAATCTTCTGTGCCATAGCCAGCGTTCATCATTTTTTCTTAGATAGCATTGTTGTTGTCCTCCCTTGAGTATGTATAAATTATTTGGAGTTCTTATGCCTTTGATCATTGTTTCTCCTGTATCAAGCTCACGAACAACACATCCATTTGATCAAAATACTACTTCATCTCCTTGATCACACATTTGACTAACACTCAATAGATTATGCTTTAAACCATCAACATACATAATATTCCTAGCTTTGACCTTTTCTTTTAAGAGAAAAAATCCTTTACCTTTTATGACTGCGAGTGTGTCATTTCGAAATGAGACCTTCCTTTCCTTTTCTAAAGCACTATATGACTAAAGTTTTCTTTATCACCTGTCATGTGTTTCAAGCATCCACTGTCGATCCACCATCTATTTTCTTGTCCTTCTGCATATAAGGCTATACCACATCTTTTGGTTTGAGGTTATTTCTTTTTCCATGTTTTGGGACCCAATGAAGCTTGCTCCTTCTCAGATTTTTTCCGAAATTAACTCCTGCATTCAGCATCTTCATGATCAAAGTTGTTACATATATAGGATTCTATTTCGTTTTCAAGAGCATAAAAGTTATTGTAGGTCCTTTTCATGATCCCAGTCACATTTCTTTGATTGCATGCTTCTCTTGTCATGATGGTCTTGTAAGAAACACATTGAGCAACTTTGTGTCCAAAGTTATGACATGAAAAACATTGGCCATTAAAGAAATTCCTGTGATTATCGAATCTACTGACCAGATGATTGTAGTTTCCATTGACATTCATTCTTGAAGCAAATTGAGAATGATTTACCTGTGGTTGGTTATAGCTTTTATTCATCCTTGAAGTAGATTGAACTTGATTTACCTCGTGATCCTCTTTAAGCCTTTTCTGATGATTGTCAACCTGTTCACTTCTCTTTGCTGCATCTAGATAGCTTTTAGAGGTTGATGGTTTCTGTGCTTGAGAAAATTCTTCAGTATATCCAAGACCTGTCTTTATCATAGGAGAATGCTGCACTTTGATAATTTCATATAAAGTTTTTGATCCTTTAGCAAACCTAATATTGAGAACTTTTTTTTTCTTAATTTCCTTTCTTAGACCCACAATTTCACATTCTAACTTTTCATTGTGTTTTTCCCTTTCAGCAAGTTGGAATGTCAGAGTATCTATAATCATACTCTTTTCTTCTAAACAGATTTTAAGTTTAAAAATTTCTTCATAAAGACCATCTTCATCTAAAGCATCCAAGAAATCATCTCCTTCAAATGCCATCAGAAGTCTATAGTCATTGCTATTTTCATCTTCATCACTATTTGATAAACCATCACTATCTTCATGCATATAGTAGCTCTTCTTATTTACACTTTATTTTCTATTTCATCTTGCTGATTCCTTACCTTTATCAAGCTTATCTTTGTGAGGACATTTGGTAGCATAATGACCTACTCTTCCACAAGCAAAACATTTTAAACGTAGTTTACCTCTGAATTTTCCAAAACCCCGTTGAAGATTCTTGACAAATTTTGATTCTTCCTCTCCTTCTGACGTATGTCCTGACTCATTGAGTTCTCCTTTTCCTATAGCTTTGAATGTAGCTTCTCTCATATCTGATGGACCCCCTTTTCTCATTTCAAAAGCAGTTAGGATTTCGTGCAGCTGTGGCATAGTAATACTATGAAGATCTTGCTTTTCTTATATGGCAAAAACTTTTGATTCAAACTTAGAAGACAAGGATCTTAGAACCTTTTCAACTAAAGTAATTCCTTTTATCTCTTCACCCAAGTTTTACATGCGATTAAAAATCTCATCTATATGTAAGAAATAATTAGATATACTTTCATCATTGTGCATTCTGAGAGTTTCATATTGAATTTTGAGAGATTGTAGTTTTGCACGTTTTACCTGGTCGTCTACTTCATAGCTTAGAATGATCTTGTCCCATATTTTTTTGGCGGTTTTGAGCTGCATAACCTTGACAAATTCTGATTGTGGCAGACTCCCAAATAGAGTATTGACAACCTTTACATTTGTTTCATACTGATTTTTACCTGCTGTATCTGTAGGAATTGTTAATGGAAATGTGTATCCTCCTTCCATGGTTTCCCAAACATTTTCTCTAAGAGATTGAAGATAGTTTGTGGTTCTTACCTTCCAATAGATGAAGTTGCTCCCATCAAATATTGGTGGCCTAATGGATGCCTCCCTTTTGTAGTTGCTCATAATGATAGATCTTCCTTCAAGCGATCAAGCTTCTTCTAAAGGACCTACTCTAATACCAATTGTTGGAAATGATACTGAGAGGGGGGGGTGAATCAGTATTAGAAATTTAATAATATTTCATTTTCATGAACAAATTTATATACGCTACTTTTGTTAATGCAACTTGCGTATATACGCAACTATGTTTAGAAAACCAACGTATAACTTGTAAACTTATAATTTAATCAGTTGATATTTACTCTGTGTATCAGAACCATATAAGTAGTAATAGGTATAGAAAAAAACTAGAGCAGACAATCATACACAAGAAAACAAGATATAAGGTGGAAACCCAATGTGGGTGAAAACCACTTGCTGCAATTCATCTCTATCTTCTTTTAATAAGAAACTTCTTTTTACAATATTTTGTATTGGTGCAGTCTTTATACCAATACACATGCTTCTACCTGCAGAAGGCTACAACCTTCTCTCATTCTCTAGCTTCTCATGGAAGGGAGCTACAACCCCCTTAGCTCTTGTACTAGCTGATGTACTAGTATGTAGGTGCTGACCTATAGAAGGCTACAACCTTCTCTTTTCTTCCAGGGACCACGTTTCATAAATTTTCAGACTGGATCCATTAATAACATCAATCAAACATCAAATATATCTACATCAACCAATCTCCTTTGCACCAACCAAAACTGAATCAAACAATCACTTTTCTAAATGTTGTAGCCAAAACACAGTAACAGTAACTAGAAACCAATCCAAAACCTAGAACACTACAACAGTAAACAGAAGTAGCTAAAACATATTTTATGAGACGTACGCTACTTCGATATGTCAAACTTGTGTGCATATGCTGTTATATGAAGGCAAACCTGCGTATACGCTATTTTGAATTGATGAACCAACGTGTATACATGCCTTTGCGATATTGAACCGCATACAGATATGTAAAAGATGATTTACCCTTTTCAACTATTCAAGCATCAGTTATACCTAGATCATTAAATTTACAGATCAAGACATGCACAAAATATAAAAGATAAAAAACCACATAAAGATACTTCTCTCCATGCCTTAAGATCTTGACCCATAAATAGAAGTTATCCTTCCTCAAGCACTCAAGTTCCTCCTTGATTTAGATCTAGCTATGCACCATAACCCAATCACCAGTATTCTAGATCTTTCTCTTCATTAGATATTCAATGCTTGAGTGCCTTTGCCTAATGATCTCCTCATGTTTTTATAGTCTTAGGCCTCACTCAATACCATGGTCCAAAACCACTTAGATGCAATACCTTGGACCAAATACCTGGGCTCAATACTTTGGTCAAAATACCTTGGATCAATACCACAGGTCAAAATACCAGGGACCAAATACCACAAACCAAAACAAAGTTTTCCACCATGTACATGCTTTTCCTTGCATGAAAGTGCATGTATACACATATGCACTGTCTGGTATGTGAACCCACGTGTATATGTGGCTTGGTTAAGGGAAACCTATGTATACCTATTTTTCCTTCGTTCTGAGAGCCTGAATCTGTGATTTGACATCTAAGTGAGTTGTTAGAACAATCAATTGAGTGACAAGGAGGTTGTCATGGAGCTGGAACTTCTCAAGATAAAACAACAAGGTGACAAGGAGGCACCAGTCACTTTGACTCCTATTGAGAAGGAAATTGAGGATGACAGAGAGGTTTGGCTTGAAAGAGTCAATTTTCACCTAGAGAAGCTGTTGCAAAAGTCCATAAGGGAAAACCAGATGATCAGGCAAATGGCCTACCACTACAGGACCGGAAACAAAATTTTCAACATGAGGGTTAAATAGATGAAAGCTAGCCTAAGGCGGGCTCTAAAGGGAAAAAAAGAGGAGGATAGGCTTAGGTTGTTTTCTGAAGCTTCCTTGGCTCATCAATATGCTTGATGATGGTGTTTCCTGCCAATTTTGGACAGGTTTGGAGGAGATTTTGGTTTTTTGCAAATTTTGGAAATTGCACACATAGAAAATCTGGCTCAACGCGCAGTGCCACCAGCACTACACTTTTACTAGGGGCACCCAATGGACAAATGTCTTGCATTTTTGGATTTATATCGATGAGTAAATGCACCCTATGGATTTGCTAAGTTTTTGGGGCAGAACTGGTCCACCAAAAAGTCAAAAAACACCCAACAAATGACCTTTTCTGCCACTTTTTGGACACACAGAAGAAAACTTTGGAGAATCAACTTTTGAGGGGTTAGATGAGCCTCAAATGATGAAATTCTAGGTCTTTTGGAAAGTAGATTTAAATATCTTTCCAATGAGCTATCATGAGATCAATTTGGATGTCGGGAAGGACTCCAAAAGGGACCTAATAGTGGCGCTGCACGTTGGACCGGTGGCGCTGTGCATAGGACAAATTTTGCACAAGATGGCCATTTTTCTGTGTTTTGACTATGTTCATGGATTTTCTCTCATTGAGGATGTTTTACTGATGTAAATGATGACTTGGCTTGTAAATATTATGGATAAATAGTGATATAGGGTAGATTCATTAGATTAAAAGTCAATTTGAGCACAAACAAATCGATTTTCTCACTTTTAGAGGCAAGTTGTTAGGATGCCTATATTCCAGTTTCTTGTTCAGTGTTGGTTAGATTAGCTCCTCATATTAGGGATTCGACCCCTGAGGATGGGAGGAGGTTGAAACAATGCCTATATCTTCTTCTTCTTTCTCATTGTAAAGGGTTGGACTCAGTTAGATGCTTATGCCTTGATTGTACATCATTTTGTAGCAGTTTAGCAGGAGATTAATAAAAATTGTAGCTATTTCTTTGGGATCCATGTGGTATGGATTTTAGTTTACTTTCTTCTCTTTTGATAATATGTTAATATGTTTTGTGTACTTAATTAGTCATTTCATTGCTTCTAAGTGAATTTTTTCAAGCTGATAGGCATAATTCATAACATCACTGCTCTGCTTTAGGGAAATATTCACCATTGTATGTTTTCTACAGTCTAGGAAGGATCCATGGTAATCACATGCTCCTCCTAGCTTATCACTAATCTTAAAACACCTCACCCCATGAATCCCTAGAGTGCTAAACCTTATGCCTACCTTGCCATGTTGAACACCTTGCAATTTTGACCTAATTCCTTAGCCCTAACTATCTGGCTCCTCCTTATCCAACAAAACCCCTTCAAAATCAAATCAAACTTTGTGCTACTATACCTAGCATAATTTCCTTTTCCTGATCTAGTCATATTGACTGAGATCCTTACGAAGAGATCCCTCTCCTGGCCTAGTAGCGCTAGCTATTGGGCTAAGCGTGATTTGTGGTTACTCTAGCATTTCCTTCCTTCAGCCTGAGGTTCAATCCAGAAGATAACATAGTGGCGACCATACTGGGGAATGAGTGAAAGGTTTCGTATTCCCTGGGAAATATCATCAAAGTTCAGATCTGATTGTTGATGGTGAAAAATGGTCAGATGCATGCGAAGGCTAAAATCATTCACTTTGTGACTCGAGTGTTGAAAAATCCCAAGGTTTAGAATTTTTATGGCAACTCCACTCTTCAAGACCTAGTAGCCTAAAGAATTTCTTGGTGAATTCATTGTTATCAAAATGAATTTGCTTGCTCAAAGGTATGCTCCCATGAGCCGAGATCACATTCCAGGTTTCCCAAATAAAATTCCTAAGGTAGATTGGCAGAGGAATTTTCCTATGTTTAAATATGATGATAGGAATGATGCTACTTTGCATCTGGTTAGATTTCGCATGCATACTCGAAAGTTGAGGGTTGATTTTCCTAAAGACTTCTTGATGAAGATATTCATGGCCACTCTAGAATGTGAAGCCTGATCTTGGTATGAAATTTTGCCACCTACTTGTATTTACTGTTTAAAGGATTTTCATACCATGTTCTTTGAAAGGTATAAAGAATCTTGTCCATCCTTAATATTAGTTTAGAACTATTGTAAACATGTTTATAGTTTTATTGAAAATCTTGAGAAAGTTTATGAATATGATGACTTCATGGACGATGAGATCATGGAAGCCCTATATGAAAATCCATTTTAGCCACGTAAAGAGAGCTTAGAGGATACTTATCAAGATGCTCGGGAAAATTTGCAGCAGGTTCAAGATCTTAGTACAATTGAAAATGATGGAAGACAAGGTCTTATTTCAGATTTGCTCATAGTAGAAGATAGTATGCAGGAAAATCAAGTTCCAATTTCATATTGTGATAAAGTCAAGTTGGATATTTCAAATCTAGATTCAGATTGTGATGATGAAGAGTACCTTGTTCTGAATCCCATGAAGGAGAGCTCTGCTGTTGAGATCATCTGGAATGAAGAAAACAAAGTTATTGACCCAAGTGTTCTCATTTCATTAGAGAAAAGCCTTCATGAGGAGGTGATCCAGTCATCTTGGCTGAGATCCTTACAAAGAGAGCCCTCTCCTGGCCTAGTAGGGCTAGCTACTTGGCTAAGAATGGTTTGTGGTTGCCTTGGCATTGCCTTCCTTTAGCCTGAGGTTCAATCCAGTCATTTTATGAAAAACAAGATGAGATATTTGTTTAAGTAAGTGAAAAATATTCTTTGGATAACTTGGCAGTAAATGATAGAAGTGTTAATTTTGAGTTTCAAGAACTATCTAAAGTTTTACCTTGCATGACTGATGAGTACGATAAGAAACATGGCAATATGGTTGCCATGTCATATGAATATGATCAACAATGTATTCAAATTTTAGAAGACCAAGGAATTGAGGACTGTCATTCAGATTTTTCTTCTCATATTTCATGTTTTGAATTGTTATTTCAGGAAGACAATTATTGTTTTAGCAAAAGAAAACAAAAGGTACTATCTCCTCTATTTGAAGATGAGATAGATCAACTCCTGAAAGGTCATGTTATAGCCAAATATAATGCAGGTTTGCAATGTTTACATCGTCAAGAAGGTGTTGTTGAAGCTTCTTCCATTTTTTAAAATGAGGACAATCTTGAAATTAGATTTATAAATCAGAAAATGGATATTATTTTCTTTCATGAAGATGATAGGGTTGTCATGTTTGATAATCTTGAAGATTCTTTTCTGTTTTAAGAATGACTTAGACTATGAAATTGACGAGTATGAGCTTGAGAGAGACAATATGCCAGAAATCGAGTCAAAATTTCTCATGCTCGAGGAATTTACATCCAACACTCAGATAGTAGAAGCTTATACTTCTTTATGCCTTCCTATCAATTAGCAACCAACTGTTCTTTCATATTAGAATGAAGGAGTACTTTTATTTTTCCTGTTGGATCTCAATACAACGTAGTGCTTCAGGATTTTCAATATCCCTTCGACATTCTTTTGCAAGCACTAGAGAAAATGAATGTTTCCTAGCTCGTTAGCATTAGCCATGGTTTCAGTTGTTATTATGAGTTGCCTACATGTACATTGTTCTTCCTGCTTGATGAAAGTGAGAGCAGAATTTTAGTGAGTAGCCATCTACTAGATTGGTTACATTGGAAGGTTCACTTCACATGATTGTACATATTTCTTCAGTGAGCAGGTGGTTGTCATTAGTATTTTAAGCCCTCAAATCTCGATGGTCTACTGCCACTAATATGTTTTGAAAGTACTTGTTTCAACTAAGTAAGTCTTGAGTTATTTTTTTAGTCAATTTCAAGTCAATTTTGAGTTAGTTTGTGTCTTTGAGTCATCAATATTCAGTCCTGTATTTTAGATTGAGTTTTTTTTAACTCCATGCCCAAAGGATAAGGCTACTTGGTCTACGGTGTTCTTGACACCTCCAAGGAGCTAACATCCCCAATGGAGCCAATGTTAGAGTCATTATTTGCATACTACCACCAGTGATCAAATGTGCTCTTATAAAGTTGTCTTAGTGTGTCAAAGTCAATTTTTTTCATTTCAGTGAGTCTTCAAGTAAAAATTTGGTCACTAGGTATTAGGTCTAGAATTTGTTTTCACTCCTTCCAAAGTTTTCCAAGTATTGGTTCATGTCACCATTCGGCTAAGTGTACCATCATTCGAAGAGTTGTCACCATTATTTCAGGTTCCAATGGGTCATTTTACACCTTCTGTGTGCTTCAGTTGTGCTTAGGTAAGGCTCATTTCCCTCTCCTAGGGTTTTGAAGGTAATTTTTCTTGGATGGTCAAATAATCAAAAAAACTTGTATCCTAATGCTCATACACCTTCCCCTATCCTTAATATACCTTCTTAAACACTTCCCATCACTGATATCCCTCAAATTCATCATTTTCCCACAAACCCTAGCCAATTGCTAGAATTTAACACTTTTCTAGGTTAGGCATGTATTTTTCCCTTTTGGACCTCTTCCCCTCACTAAATCCTTGAAATTACAATTTCTCCTACTTCCTAACATCCCTCCCTACTTCCCAAAATTTTCTCAAGAATTTAGAAGCCCCTCATCCCCTTCATTTCCCTTCATTTCTACAAATCCCCTGTTCCACATATCGAGATAGGTTTTATTCAAATGATGTTTCTAAGAAATAAAATATGAATTTGACAAAAGTGAGAGAGGTTTTTGTCCAAAATAGACCCAAGAAGAAAAACCTCCTTCTTTTTTTACACAGGTGTCATGGTTGTGGAGAAATGTCAAAACTATAGGTGTCACAGGAGAGTTGTTGTACTTCTGGAGTGACCTTCGGAAAATCAAGTTGTATCCTCGCTAGAGTGTCTAAATGACTTGATTTATGAGTTGAATGATAACTTGACACAGAGAGATTTCCAATGAGCTATTATGATCTCAATTTGGAGTTGAGGAAGACCTCCAAAAATTGACTGCAACAACACTCTGCATTTTGGTAGCCTCATTCTGCACATTTTGACCAGTCTTGGGAGATTGAGCTTTGGATAGGGAAAATGAGCTCTAAATTTAAACATTCAAATTGTTCTGGAAAGTAGACAAGACAAGATTTCCAACGAGCTATACCATGCCTAATTTGGACACTGGGAAGGCAATCAAAGTCGTCTTGAAGTGGCGTTGTGCATTCAGGCCAGAGCGTTGTGCATAGAGACTGAGCACTGTGCGTAGGCCAATTTTGGCAGTGTTAAAAAACCATTATACTTCGCGTTTAGGAGGGTGGTGCATGCCTGTAGAAGGCACTGCACATTGAGCTAGAAAGAGCCAAAAGAGCCTCCAACTTCCTAAAAACATCAAAAGTTACCCTCTCATCCCTCAAGAAAGTAAGTGTCCTCACTATACCTCATCATTGATTTGCAACTGAAGTGTTTGAAGGTAATTTACAATGGAAAAAGTGAAACCCTAGATTCTTCCTTAATTATACCCTAGAAACCATAACCCCCATTATTTCTCCCATCACCTATTACTAAATCCCTGAAACTCTCCCTTATATCACTCCATAACATTCTATACCCCCTTGTCCTTCATCCTACAAGCTCTACTTCAAAAAAGGACCCAAGATCCTCTCCCTCATTTTCATGATTCATACCCTTCCCTTCATTTTATAAACCACAAAATACCTCACAAGGTCATCTCCCATTCCCTTACTCCTAAATCACTCTTTCTCACTCCCTTCATCCCTTTTCTAGGAGTGCACAGCCTCAAAATTTGCAAACATGGATGGAGAAGACAGAGAATATGAGAAGGAAAACATTGGTAGTGACAGTTTGATAGATAAAACTTGGCATCAGAGAAAACCACACAAGGGAGGTAGAATTATAAGGGAAGAGTCATCAAACCTTAGAGAATTGTAGGCCTCTCAGTTGGTTGTCACTTGTTTCATACATCTAGGGTGCTACGAGTTTTGTGAGAAGGTAGAGAGAGTTGAACACCACCCATAGCTCACTAGGATTTTTGTAGCCAGTCTTCAGGACAACAAGGTGAATCTTGCTGGGGTGACATTTACAGTTTCACATTCCATTATTACGAATGCAACCAGGATTCTGAATGTAGGGGAGAAGTGGTATGAGGCACAGGACCTGGATGAACACTATTATGAGGCTTACATCAAAGCTAGGTACGGAAGTGAGGCGAAAAGACTTTTTCCTTTCAGATTTCTTGAAGATAAGTATGTCCCCATCATGAAAATCAACATAAAATATTTCACTTGTGAGGGCAGACTTTCCAGACTATACACCTATCACATCAGGCTTCTCATGCATTTTAACAAGGTGAGGATGTTAAACCTCCCTTATTTATTATTTAGGAATATTAAGAAAATGGCCCACTTTGTACAGAAAAAGCCATACACTCAGCAAATGGGTAGTCTTTATCATTATTCCTTGATCAAGATGATTGTGCTTCATCATCTTAGTGTTAGGTCCCTATAATACTAGTGATTACCCCATTACTATTGTAGTTGTATTCCTTATTAATATTTTTGTGCCCCTATTGTCCCCATATTGTTATTACTATGCCCCATAGAATCCCTCTATTGTTATTTTTGTGCCTTTATATTATTATTGTTAGGTCGGCTGGGTTATACTGTGACTCCTTAGACTCTCATATATAGAATGGAGGTTTTATCATTTGAATCATCAAAGAATCATTAATTTGTGTAATGTAAAGGAGGTTTCCCCATCAAAGAGGCTAAATTCTAAGGAATTGATCTATATTTTCTATCTTTCTGAGCTAGTTTCATAATATTTGGTATCAGAGCTTTGGATTCTAGGGTTTCGCTGTTGCAAATAGGTCATCGTGGAATTCTCACTATAACTTTTTTTATATGGCATTTCAGAAGCGAAAAAAAAAAACCCATTTGAGTCGAAATCGCACTGAACCTTGTGTATGAATTTAAAATCTTTTCGTGTTATGTTTACAGAGATATGATCTAAGGAAGTTGGTCTTTTTGTAGACTCCTGAATTACATTCCAAACATGTGACCTGGGGAAAATCATCTTAACTTTCTCTCTAAGAATCGGATTGAAGTTTCATAAGAAGGTACAAAAAGATAATAAACTATAGTTTCTTGTGGATATTTTTTAGATCCAAAGGTTGAAACAGAGACACGTGGCATGTCGTACCAGTTCGCTCTACTCAACTAGTCTATAATCAGGTCACTGTGGGAGATTTGGCATAACTCTTCCTTGGAGAATCCAATTTAGACCAAACTGGTGGCATTGGAAAGAGGACATAGAGGGCTACTGTAGATGACAATTGTAAAAATAGATGATCTGAAATTTTAGAGATACATCAGAGGCAATATCAAGCTCCTACAAAGTAAAAAAAGGTGTGTAGATTTTTTTAAATTTTTTTCTTAAGCTTGGTTTGAAAAATTATTTTGAAGGAATTCAAAGGGCATAGTAGAGCATTATTATCGGTAACTGATGCCTCAAGGAAATAAAATTCAAACACCTAGTAAGAAACCTAAAATCTCTAGCATGAATCATGAAGAAGAGGAAGAAATGCTACATGATATATCAAAATTACAAGACCAAGTGCAACAAATGTCACTCTCGCAAAAGCTAACAGAAGCTAAGATAAATGGCGTGGAATATAAGATAAAGGGAGTGGAAGCTAAGATGAATGGTGTGGAATCTAAGATGGATGTTTTGAGGATATATTTGAAGAAAAATTTGAAGACAGGCATGGCGGATTTGAAGACAGATTTAACAAATTTTCTACAATAAATACTTACTAATGGTGAAAGGGTAGTAAAGGAAACTCATGATGCGAACAAAAGAAATGTTAATCATGATTTCATAGAGTCTAATGTTGGATCGAAGACCCACCATATTCCAAAAATCGATATGAGGAAGTTTGATGGCAAGGATCTCGCAACATGGATATTACAGATGGAGCAATTTTTCAATCGCAATAATGTGCAAGACACACAAAAGGTACGTATTGCAACTTTATATTTGGAACCAAATCAGTTTGTATGGTATCAATGGCTTTGCTCCTCTAAACAAATTATCACTTGGGAAATTTTTACGGAAGAATTGATAGCACATTATGAGGATACAACAAGCAACAATTTTTTTAGCCAATTGATAAGTCTCAAACAAAAGGGTTCAATAATGGAGCACATTGAGGAGTTCCAAAAATTGAACATAAGGGTAAAAGATATTCCAGAGGAGCATAGGATTGATGTGTTCATAGGGTCTTTAAAGGATAATATCCAACATGATGTTCGCCTTTGGGAACCTGATTCATTAGAGAAGGCATTCAGGTTAGCAAGAAAAATGGAAAGCAAAATTATGGCAACCAGGAAGCATACCACTCACAACTATAAAGATGGAAGTGTTGTTGCCCCTAGTATTCCACAAACTATAAGGTTGACACCACAACAATTGGAAGAAAAACTAGCAAAATGTCTTTGTTATAGTTGTGATAGCAAATACACTAAAGGTCATAAGTGTGTTCAGAAGAAATTATTCTACATAGATTTTGAACAGGAAGAAGAAAAGGAGCAAGAAAGGTCAAAAGAAGAGGATATACTCTAGGAACAAAGCCTAGATAAAGAAGAAATGAATCCAACCATATCTTGTAATGCATTAGTGGGAATTACCACTCCTCAAGCCATCAAGATAGAAGGACAAGTCACGAAGAAAAAGGTAATAGTGTTGATTGATTCAGGAAGTACCCACAATTTTATTCATTGTAAGGTAGCAAAAGAATTGAATTGCTTCCTATATCCAACACCAGAGTGTCAAGTGATGATTGCAA
>APFE031107064.1:114255-134481 GCA_000404065.3 Pinus taeda
GGTGTTGCAAAATATTGGTACTATGGCATACAAATTGGAGCTTCCTGCAACTTCTCGATTGCACCCAGTTTTCCATGGTTCATGTTTAAAGAAGGTTATAGGCGACAAGCTCCTAGTTCAAACAATATTTCCAGAACTTGACGAGGAAGGAAAAATTATATTGGAACCAGAATTAGTCACAGAAACAAGAACTCGACAGCTACGAAATCGATCAATTTCAGAGTATCTTATCAAGTGGAAGAACTTATTTGCTGAAGATTCCACATGGGAGGATGAGAATTTTATACAGAAGTATCCAGAACTACTCAAGTGTTGACAAAAACACTTTTTTTAAAGGAGAGGGGAATGTTGGGTCCCTATAATACTAGTGATTACCCCATTACTATTGTAGTTGTACCCCTTATTAATATTGTTGTGCCCCTATTGCACCCATATTGTTATTATTGTGGCCCCATAGAATCCCTCTATTGTTATTTTTGGCTTTATATTATTATTGTTAGGTCAGCTGGGTTATATTGTGCTCCTTAGACTCTTATATATAGAAAGGAGGTTTTGTTTTTGTATCATCAAGAATTTTGTTTTGATTTAGTAATGTAAAGGAGGTTTCCCCCTTGAAGAGGTTGAATTCTAAGGCATTGATCTATATTTTCTATCTTTTCTTGAGCTAGTTCATAACATATAGACAAAGTATATGATACCTAGAGTATTATGTTAGCTTTCAATGATGTTAGTAATATATGAATAAACATTTATTATAAGGAAATCAATGTTTTGTAGTTTATGAGATACCTTTGTTCCTTGACAAACCTTATAGGGACTCCTTGAAGTGTCATGATATTTTATACCTGTAACAAATACTTCTAGACAAAGTATACGATACCTAGAATATGATGTTAGCTCTCAATCTATATTTTCTAACAATGGAGGATGGAATCCTTTATATAAAAACCAAATTTTTCTTTCCTTCTAATTTTACTTGACATCTTGATTGCTTTATAAATCCTAGAAGATAAGAGTTAAGGTTCTTGTATGTTCTAGACCAGGATTATGTGGAACATATAAGATAATAAAATCTTAAAAATATTTGTACCTCGAGTTTATATACCTTGAACTTGTTTAATTGAGAGATCAATGTTTCATAGGACTTGATGCTCTCCTTGGAAACTATAAACACATTGTTAGAAGACTAAAGCATATAAATAATAATACTTACTTGAGCTCCTTGAGATGGTTCTTTATGCTTTGCATACTTCAAGTTCTATTCAAATTGAATACTTCTTGTAGTCATATATACCTCATATCATTGGTGGGTTTCCATAGGAAGCTATTCCGAGATCCTTTTCCTCAATGAGTCGTAGAACGAATGTGATACTTCATTGTATACACATATCACTGCTTTAGTACTTAGTGCTTCAACACATCAATGAGCATGAATTATTCTTCATGACTGTGAATGTGACTTATTCCATTGTTGAAGTTGTTTTGAGTTACATACTCAATTTCTTAAGATAATTTGAATTATCCTATTATCTGAATTTCTTCACTGTGATGAAATTGAACTTCACACTGTAATTACTTTTGAGATATCATTGAAGTAAAACCTTGTCACTTTATTTGTCTTCTTGAAACCTTTTCTGTAATTTAATTGAAGTATCATTCCTTGACTCTGATTTTACCAATCCTCATACTACTGCAAATTGATCCGAACTTATCACCTTAAGGAATATTGGGATCCTGCTTTTTCTTCAAGGTGTGAATGAATTAGCACACTGTAATCTGTTATCCATCCTTTTGATGTCAAAGAGTTATAAGTTTTCTTCAAACTACCTTTAACCTTGACCATAGCTCCGAAACCATGTTGGAAAATCCATAGAGATGGAAGTTAAATGATTTTCCTCTTAATGACATTAAATTGTGATATTTTCATTATTAGTAGTAGATATCTTAATTATATTTTATTATCATCAAGATTAATGCCAATCAACAAATAGAAGATAACAAAAGATATAGGCATGCTTCCATGGTAAAACCCCCCTCAACAGGAAAACCCAGTCACAAATTCTTCCTTTAGTATATTTAATATGATACAACCATGACCCTTACAAAATAGTCTAGACTCCCTCTATCAAGTCAACTTTCTTTCACTATGTTTGCATCAAATGCTACTGTGTTTCCACAATGGAATCATCACTGCAGTATTACCGAGACCGAGATGTTACCACTGTAATAGTATTGAGACCTCATCATAGTTGGAACACCGAACCCTTGTCATTGTGGTTGCACCGAGATAGAGACTGCATCGATATCGTGTTAAGCACGAAGATCTTCTTACTATAATGAAAATTTTCTCACTGTTGTGATACCAAATCTGTATCACTGTAGTTATACTGAGATCTATTTTTTATTGTTCTTACTATTGAGGCACCAAGACTGTGGTAGCATAGAACCTTAATTTGTATTACCTTACTATGGTACCCGTAATTCATTTCACAGATAATTTGATTTTTTGTGATTGCACTGAGATCATCCTTGTACTTTATCTGCACTCCTGTAGTGACACCGAAATATTACTTCTGAGATTCTTTCCCGAACTTTTTTATAGCACCAAATTTGTCCCTATAACTCCTCTTTGAGATGGCACTGAAACTTTTCTTCTTAGATCTAAACTTATGTAATTGTTCTAATGCAAATACCTTACCCTCATATATAGTTTTTTCCATGCATAATAGGCCGACATGATTTCTTTTGAACGAATGCGACATGATGATTATCTATTTGAAGACAACAAAAGGAGACATGATGGAGGAGTCTTTGGCTAATAAACAAATTGATTTTGACCCAAATAAATAATCCTAAAGCCTACAATGGAGGCTTGACCTATGAAAATTGACCCAAGCATGAAACCCACGGTTTAACAGATCAATTTAATTTAATAATAAAATTATTTTTTCTTTCTTTTGACAAATATATTACATTTTGACTTCAAGCACATTTATGAAGATTAAACCTAGCTACATTTTCCAACAATGTCATCATGCAAATGACCAGGTAACCCTAGGCACCCAGTCATAGATCCTGGTCACATGGGACTAGGGTGCTAAGGTTAAAATGCCAAATTAGAGCATTAACGAGAGCATGGTCACATGGTAGGACCAACCCTAATCATATGGAAGATGTAACAATTGTATGAGATGGAGTTAAGGTCGCATTGTATGACCATCCCTAGTCATTTGGAAGATGTAACAATTGTATGAGATAGAGTTAAGGTCGCATGGTATGGCCATCTTTGGTCATATGGAAGAAGGAACAATTGTATGAGTTAAAGTCACATGGTAGGGGCCTAGCCCTTTGTTACATGGCTCACATTTTAATGGATGTCATCCCTATTGTAAAAGTTGAAACCACGGGCATTTTGGTTGGCCCTCCATAAGCCTAGGACCATAATACCATGACAAATATGCACCCAAACTACTTAATTTAAAATTTTGTGATCAAGAAATGTATCGGTAGCTTGTGAAGTCTAAGTCTTTGGAAGCGAATTATTTGAAGTCCCTTTTTTTGAGGAGTATTGTGATGAGGCTCTGTGTTTCATTCATTTTATTGGTTGGTTTTTATTCAAACCTATATCACTAACTATAACAAACCTAAGTTAAGTTTCCACGTAAATAAAATCAAACCAAGGTCATGGGACATGTATTCCAAGCTGAATGGACGGGAAAATATTACATTGGGAATCATTTGTGGTTTATTACTGGCTATGGAAATTATCATTGGCATTAGAAAATGCAAAATACAATAAATGGAAATTTAATATAATAAATAAAGTAAAATAGGAGAAAAGCAAGATGAAGAGATAGGAATATGCATGCAAGGTAAAATGAAGAAAAAGAAGAGGAAAAGAAAAGAAAAAGGGAGGAAACATTCTAGCATTCTCACCTATACAAGAATAAGCAAGAGAGGGAGAGAACTTGGACACAAGGAAGGAAAAAGAAAGCAAGAAAAGGATAAGGAAGGAACAAGCAAGGGAACACAAAAGGAAGTTTGGACAACAACAAGGGAAAAAAATAGTTGTGGATTTGCAAGTAATGGTGTGCATATGTGATTTAGCATGCTAGGATTTGATGCATGGTCTATGCATTGGTTTATTGGTCATGTTTGTTGTCATTGGCATGGAATTTTCCTGGATTGATAATGATGTACAACCTTTCCTTTGCCATTCCTGGATAACCATGATGTAGTGGGTTCCCTATTTCAATTAAGCTTTGGATGGCCAACATATTTTGGATCCTGGTAAAGGTGGTCTTAGGAAAATTACCAAGGTTGAGGGTGAAGATGGTTTCCTCCTCGAACTATTGACAGGTCGGTGGAGACAAGAAAATTCCTCTAGGTATGGTGATAAAATTATGATGCATCCAAGCTTGTTTGGTTTTGGTGATTTCTAGACCGATTTAGGTGAAATCACTATGGTTGAGGGATTGAGGTGGTTTATCCTCTGGATTCCTTGGTTGGTTTTTTTTTAAATTTTTATCCCATGTGATCTCACATTCATGCTTGGAATATAGCATGGGGGTGATTAGCTGAAAGAGAGATTTGGTTAAGCCCAATCTATGGTTGGGTGGTACATGGAGGTCCCTGACTTGGTTGGTTTATGCATATGTTATTATGTGTTATTTCTTATTGAGATCAATGAGCACATGTATTGGCTATTGTGTTGGTTTCATGACTGGTTTGTCATGGCTTCATTTTGGTTAAATGTTGGTTATAAGCATGGTTAAATGATGTGATATTGTTATGGATCTTGTTCATGATTCGATAATTTATTGAATGACGATATGAATGCATGAGATAAAAAGTGTTGTTGCAGCTAACTTGAAAGTGTAGTAGGCCTTCCTGATGATTTTTTGATGAAATTAATGAGACAATGAACATATATGAATTCATGACCTTTAGTTACTATGTTTAAAAAGTTTTTTTCGAAATGTTTATTATGCGTTTAGTAAGATTGGGAAATATCTGAGCCTAAGTATAGATTATTTAGACTTATCATCATCATATATTGGGTTCTTGAAAGTTCTCGACAGTGGCGTGTAGGCTAGCTCTAAAATTCAGGAACTAAATCCATGGCCTCAGGCACAAAACTAGAGAATTCTGACTATAGCCACAGAGAGGATGAATTGTGCATATGGATGGAGCCTTCTAGCCAAATGGACTGGACTACATGTGTGCAGCTAGGAAGTAAAGCTTGATAAAAATATAGTTCCAGCTCAGGGAAAGATCATTAATTGATGTTGTCTGACAAGTGGGTGATCAAGTGTCCCTGGGAGATTGTAGTAAGTTTCAGGATGATAGACCCCACTTACATAATTGGAACTTGGTTGTTGGGTCATGAATAGTAACTCTTGCCTCATGTTTACCCTGGTGAGCTTGTAAAAATAGGTAAAAGTGGGTTAGGGTGTTATGCTAACCTTTGATATGACCATAGTATAATACAATGGTGATAACATGGTATACTCCACATCATTGCATGTATATTGGTTTATATAATACATGTTGGCATGCATAGTGACATGGTGTAACAGTATTGGCATGAGGATCCATACCCTTGCTCAGATTTCAAGTTGCAGTGAATACAAGGTCTAATGCATTAATTTACAAGCACTACATATATCTCAGTTGGTGTTGCACTAGTGTTGTATTTGCTGAGACCCTGGTTTGAGACCCCATGGTAATCGGTTCAGTGCAATAATTTTTTTTAATGTGAGATTCATTTTGTAGAATGATTAATAGATTACCAGTGAACATTCTATCACATTGGCACTATAATCTGTGCAATTTTTAGAAGTGTTCCCCAAAAAAGGGGCATTTTGTAGGACACTTAATATATGGTTTAATTTGGTTTTACAAGTTTTTGGGCTCATTATTGGTCCAAATTGGGTTTGAGAAGAAGCAGGATGATCAAGGCTTAGAGGTGGATGCTTTTGGAGGCTTGGAATTTTTTTTGACATATAATTGATGATCTATATCCCTATTTAGTGTTTTGAAGGTCTATGAGTAGGTTGCAGTGGTTTTGAATACATGACGAATATAGGTTGTAGGAAAGGGTATGTGTGACGAGATTGATGACCAAGTGTGGACAACATCATGACAACTAGTGGTAATATTTTATATGAAAATTTATGGCAGTGACTAAAAATGGATTGAAGCGACAGTGCCTACAGGTGTTGCAGTGACAATGATTGCATACTAGGAAAAAATTTGTAGTGATAGGGATTGACAATGATAACATGTTGTGTTTGATTTTATTTTTATTTTGATTTAGTGATTAAAAACCTTATCTGATGATAGTGGATCTATTTTGAAAATGATATGAAATAAAGTTCCACGAGGAGTTGAAGAAAAAGGTGGGTGCCTCCACTCAGGTTGGAGCCTAGAGCAAGTTGGATTCTGCTCATCATTGAGGCTGTAGGCTTAGTAAGGTTGGATCTTAGACTAGGTTTGAGCTCACTCATCATCAACATTGGTTACTCAATCATGCAGTAACATACAATGAGAAAAAAATTACATTCTTTTGAGGTTGGTGCCTCAATGAGGTTGTAGCCTGCCACAAGTGGAAATTTGCATATCTTGGCATGGTTTCCTCTAGCCATTTGTAGCATGCAAATCTATATAATGAATTGAAGCTAGAGAATAAGAATATTTGTGGTTTTCTCCTACATAGATTTCCACATGAAAGTTTGTGCCTCTTATATGATGTGATGACTTCTTGATATGTTATTGATATAATGGTAGCTTGATGATGCATTGTTCTAGTTGAGGATACAAAGCTTATGGTTATGATTCATTACTATATGATTGTTTGATTATGAAAAGTTGTGTAATGGTAAAATTGATCTCACACTTATTCACCCCTAGTTCTCAGTGTGACCTTTGGGCCAGCACTATATTTTCCACATTTTATTTATTACATGCATAAGTAGAAAAGTAACAATTAATAATTTTGGAATCTAAGGAAATTAACCCTTTTATTACATATTACGATCTATTTTTATCAAATCTGTTGTGATGAGTTGTGTAGTGGAATATCCATGGTAGTTTATAGATCACTGAGAGCCAAAAGAGTATTGTAGTTATGATATGGTTGTTGGGATAAACATCCAAATAATATTCCACAACCATTTCACATTTGAAACATAGTGGTTGAATTTTAGGGAAATTAAAATTATTTCTATTAGATACACTTAAGATCCATTTAGCAACAAGTGCATTATCCAGAGCCAATAATATCAAGGTTGAGATAAAAGGTTTGATTTACACTACTAGCTCTTTCAATATTGAATATCCCCTTACTTTTTTATTTCAACTTGAAGGCAAGGAAACCTATTGCACAAATCTATGAAGAGGTAGCTTAGCATCTAGTCTATTAGAATTCTTACTTGGGTAGCTCTCATACAAGGGAATGCACATGAGACATTTTTATATACACCCTTGTGAATTTATCATCCTTCTTCTCTTAATTATAATTGTCTTATTCGTATCTTCACTCATCAACACAAGGGACTCCACCACCTCTCATGTTGGTTCTTTATAAATCTCTTGTTCCTTAGTTTAGAATCATTTGAGTACTCTTAATTTCTCTCTTAAGCTAGAGACTTTTTCTTTGGCAATAAGAACACGTTTTTGGATGAAAGTAACATTTAGTTTTTGTGCATCTCTATTCTTAAAATAATAAGTGTTGTGAAAATCATACATATACCAGGAAAAACAAATAATAATGTGGAGGAAAAAATTACTTATAACAAAACTCACAAACCTCTACGGGTATCTTATCAAAGAGATGTTGCTATTGTAGTTTAATGAAGAATGAAACTTACAGAAATGTGCAATCTATGAAAAATCAAACCTTACAAAACATCAATATAACTTTGCATTATTATGATGAATCCAAAGACCATTTTAATCAAAATATTAAAATATGAAATATCACTCTAACATTGCATTGATATGATGATTCCAAATACCATTTTAATCAAAGTCTTAAAATATTAAATATGAAATATATGATTACATACAAAATCCAAAAAACAAACCATCCAATATTTTTATTAAACAACAAGGCTTATACAAAAAGGACAACAAGGTTAACATCCAAAACTAGCAAACTGAAAAGATAATTCTTTGAACTTTATTAGTTTAAAATCTCATATGTGTATTAGTATACCACACCACACTAATATAGAGTATTAATATAAAGGTGTTAATTAATACATGGTATAACCATTAATATATATTAATACTAATGAATGGGACATCCATTAATATGATGTAATATATGGTAATATTAATATAAAATATACTCGTTAATATTAATTAATATATAGTAGTATCATACCATAACACCAATAAATGAAAAAGAGAAAAACATATCACATAAGAGGGAAAACATGAAAGAAAACCCATCGACCCCCACGCTAAATGGTCACTTGGATTTATTACCTAAGCATCAAATGCAAGGAGACTTCATTACTTCAAGGAGACTTCATTACTTCCCGCATGGGTGGCTACAAATTTTATGGATCCATGGAAGAAAATAGGTGATAACACCCCAATCAACTAATGATTGAGTTAGTCTCTTATTTAGAATTTGAATGTATGCAAACTAGTTCACCACCAATGTATCTTACACACTTTCAACCTAGATCCTATAGAACCATTTTCTTTGGCATTATCTTATTGTTGTTCTACACTAACTTTACACCAAGGGATAGATATTACTAGAAATATGTGGAACCCTAGAAATGACACTCACATCTAAAATTGACCTTACAATCCACGACAAACCAAAAAAGTTGCATACAGTAACCTAAAATAAACAACAAAACATTTTTGTAGTAAACCATAACAAAGAAACTTAGGTGTGTGTGGCCATGTAAATCTATGCACAATGTAATCTTACAGATTCAAACCACAACAAAATCGATTCAAAAAACAACCTGCTAGCAATCCTAAAAAGAAATCAACCATACAACAGACACTATGCGATCATATGGATCCATACAGAGACACATAATACCCCAAGAGGAGTGAGGAAGGGACCAGTAGGTAGATTTCAAAAAATAGAACCTGCCAAAAAAATAAATTCCACAAAAAATGGATTTCCATAACATCATATATCAACTACAAAGAAATTATTAGGCTCGATAAGAAAATTCACCTAGTCAAAAATTAGGCAAAGTAAATACCAACCATAAAAATGTGCCTAGAAACAAGTAAAAAAAAAATAAATTAATCGAACCTAAGTTAGGAAAAAAATTAAAAAGGGCAAACCAAAGGCAAATTTAACAAAACAATAGTCAATTATAGTTGATTTCATTGTTTGAGAGCTAATAGTGAAGTTAGAATTTTAAGAAAATACATTCTTGTAGAGAAAATTCCCATATCTAAAGAGAAGCCTTAATGGCTACAAGGTCTGATGACAGATACACAAAATAATATGTGTTAATATCGAAGAAACTATTGTTATGAAAAAATTACTAAATGAAGTGGAAAATAGAACCTACTATAATACCATGTTAGAATATTGAGAATATGAATAATCATTCAACAATATAAAATAAAAATATAACCTTACCAATCTAACCTCATATGCATATAATAAAAAAACTTAATCAATAAAAGAAAGGACACAAAAGACAAAAGAAAAAATGCAACATATTTACGTGGTAAAATCTCATTTGGAGAAACATCCTGGAGAAGAAAATGAGAAGACAATAATGACTTTATTATCTTCAGAAATGTCCAATCTTACAAAGAGAAGCACCACACAATGATGAGACTATCGTGTTTTTTTGTGTGTCCCATGGGATTCCCTAACCTCTATTATATACAAAGAGATATGGAGGTATTACATCCCAATAATACATGCGGGATAATGTAATTTCCTCTCTTTATTAAAAGGGTATTTTACTCCATTATGAATATGGGATATACTTATTTTCATAAGATTAAAGTTTCTTTCAACATAGCATGGACATTAATACCTTCCAAAGGGAGACATTGCAGCACTTACAGAAATCCAATTTATATTCAATCTTGGGATATGGAAGGCCAAGGAGTGTTTTAATACTTCCATCCACAAGGTTCAAATTAAATTTTCCTTATCTTATGATGCTAGATTTTTAGTCATCTCCTAGGTAAATATCACCACCATCATAACTTTCATATCCACAAAACCACTCCTTGTGAGGAGTCATATGAAAATATGCACCTGAGTCCACCAGCCATGCCTCATGATGTCTATGTGTGCTTGAAGAAGCCAATTACACACTCCCTTTTTCATTTAAGGAGGTTTTTTCTTCTGTAGAAGGAGCATCATTAGATCCCTTCCCTTTCTTAGAAATTTTGGATCTACAACCTTTCTTATAATGCCCTTATTTACCACATCTCCAACATACCTTTAAAAACATTCATGGAGGTTTAAATCTTCCTCTAGCTAATCTAGATCTCCCACTTATGGACTTACTTTTCTTTATATTCTAGAAGCATCATCTTATAAACTCGACATCTATATTCTAAATTTCCATATTTTCTTCCTTATATCCTTCAATAACAAGGATGAGACTATTTCAACAAAAATTAAAGTAGTTGCATCACTACCTATGGCAATAGCCAATTATCCCATGATAGACAAAAAAAAAATAATACACTTATATTAATCTAAAATCTTAATATCAATAAATACAAGTTGACTTACCACAATATTGAAGGTTTTGAGATTCTTTGTAACAAAGTCTGCATCCTTCTTCCTCAGGCTATATAACTTCTTATGTATGCACAATTTGTTCATAGGGGACTTAGACAAATACAAAGCCCCTAACTTGTTACTCAATTCCTTCATTGACAATTCTCGTAAAACATTCACTAATACTAATTTTGAGAGTCACAACCATATTTTTCTCTTTTCCTTTCAGTTAAAATTGGTCTAGTCTTTTGTTGACATCCTTGTAAGTCTAAGCTAGATCCACAATGATTTGTTAACCTTATTCCACCAAAATATCTTCCTTTTGAGCTTCCATAGCTCAAAACTGTACCCATTAAATCTCTTGATCTCTATCTTCGAATTTCTCAAAATTTCTTTTCACCAAAAGAATTAATTTCATAGATTCTCCATAATAATAAGGTATACCATAAGCCTAAGCCAAAACCCTTAGTAGAACATACATCCTCTTGAATATAAACTAATATGATGCTAGATGTTAGCTTCAACTATGTACATTTAATTGTTGCAAACATATTATCAATACAAAATAGAAAAGATACAGTGACATACACACTTGTTAACGTAGGGATTTTTCCCTAGAAACCCAAACTAAAAAAGCTAAAAATATTTTATAATATATCCATTCTTTACAATGTTTCAATACATTATGTGTACTCTGTAGCATCCATAACCCTTAATCTGTGAACCTTGGATTATAATACAATTATAGTTGACGAACTGTGATTACAAAACCATGGGTTGAACCACCATGCACCCCAAAGATGATAAAGATGAAAACCTTATACAACCCCTTGGGCATCGAGGGTATCAACCCCCTTTTATGACCCCCTGAATAGGGTGAGGCTATTGCTCCCCATGACCCTCCTACTATACCTATTGCATATGAAACTCACATGGATATATTCATGCAAAACATATAACACATCCCCAACACTATGAAGAAGAAGATAATGCCATTTGTAGCCTCCATACCAATACTAGTAGTAGGGAGTCTATAGTCAATCAATGTAAGAGATTCTCATATAAATAATAAACAATCATTCAATTATTTTCTATTTATTTTTCATAGTTATAAATTGGAACATAACACCTAACTTGATATATTTTAACATTGGAGACAACATATGTTCTTTGAATTGGTTTGATTTGCAAGATATCAATAGGAATATGAAAAAAAATAGAGTAAAATCTACACAAAAGCTTGTAAATTGGGTAAAACTAGCAGTGATTTGAGAAATAGAGGAACAAGCAGTAGACGAAGTAGATCAAGTAGGATATTTGATGTTATAAGTAGATCCACTGGTTGCAAGAAGGGAACTATAGTTTCCAAAGCCAATTTCCTAAATAAGCTACTCCTAAGCTATGAAGAATAGCCCAATCAATTATCTAAATAGACTACTTCTAAGCTATGAGGAATAGCCTTATTGAATATGCCTCTCTATTTGATTGTGCTTACACTACATACAATACTGAAATGGTAGCTTGAATGATAAGCACCCTACATTAGTTATAGAGATATATTTGTACAATGTCGAAACCTCTTTACATACTAAATTTGTTTTTTAAAATTATTTGCTTGACAACTAACCAAAAAAAATTCCCTACACCAAAAAAATCACATTAAAATAAATTAAACCAATAATTAAACGGATGAAATTAAAAAATTACGAAAAAAAATCTATTTAAAAAAAAATCAAAATATATAAATAAATTAAATTATACATAAAATTTTGCAAATAAAGTAATTCTTAAAGAATGTTATTTAACTTCAAACCAAATATTAGTGTATAATATCAAAAACAATCCTAATACATAAATATGTTATTAGTATTATAGTGTATAATATCAAAAACAATCCCAATACATAAATATGTTATTAGTATAATAAAAGTAAACATTGCAGTTATTTCATAACAATGTACCATTAGATGAGGAAGAATATTTGTGATAAGATTTAACGTATGCCGAAGTAGTTCTAATATTTAGCAATGTACCATTGGATGAGGAAGAATATTTGTGATCAGATTTAACGTATGTTGAAGTAGTTCTAATATTTAAGAATGTGTGTATTTTTTTTAATGTTACAAGCATACAACCATATGGTAATAGAATTTGTGCATGTTGAATAATTAATAGTGACCTATTATGATGAGGGTTTAGTGATAATTGTTTTTAGAGTAAATTATGTATTATAATGTTTTTAAAATTTCTAAATCTTACTAAATAACAAGTTTTTACTTATATACATAATAATAATTATTATTATTATTATTATTAGGATTAAAACATATTACATATTTCCACTCACATATTCATACTATTTAGGAAAACGTTTGTTATGATATTAATAATAATTATTAAATAATTAATTATCATATTGTATGCTTTGTTGAAAATGGCAACAAGAAATACTAAAAACAGCACTAATATAAATAGCAGTTCCGATACCAGTGTTGGACATAGCAACAAGGAATGAAAAATGGAAGTGCTAAAAATATCATTGCTATAAATAGCATTTCGGGATGGATTCCAATTTTAGTTAGTCCCTGAACTAAAATAGAGAAGTAGAAATTTGAATTTGATCTTAGTAGCTATTTGTAAAATAATTAATTAATTCATCTTGAGTTAATTAGTTGTAGAAAATCAAACATGAAGTCTATGTGGGGACATGCAATAGTTTCTCTATTGATTGAAGAATTAATTCATCAGTTAAAGAGATAAGGATGAGTTGTAATATTGAGTTGTAATTAGTTGGCTCAATTAACTGAGTTAAGTCCAGTTAGATTAGTTCTAACAGTTTGTAGAATTAATTGTGAGTTCAGTTAGTTAATGCTTGCATGCATGTAACTGTTGATCTCCAGATAACTGAATATTCTCTCATAAATAACTCATGCATGTCAATTCAGTTAGAGACCCATTTGAGATCAGAGGAAGGGACAATGTACTATCAGTTGGAAGATTTTTCTTATATAGGAAACTCATTCATGCAAAAGGATCTCATCTTCTTCAGGATTGCGCAGTTAGATCGAAGGTTAGTGAGTGTGTGAAGAGGCCAATTCACACAAGTGGCAGCACTAGACCCTAAGGAAAACTACGCAAGGATATAGGAGGCTTGGAGGGCCGAGGAGAAGGTTTGTGAGAAGCCTTTGACTGTCTATGAGCAGCAGTTGGATTGCAGAGAGAGCATGATAGCTTGTGAGCTGATTCTTTTTGTAATCTGAACATATTTCCACTTGTATGATAATACAGAGATTGAGGTTTTTAGCTGAGGCTTTCCCCGAGTTATTCTTTTGTGTTCATGTGTGATTGATTTCTCATTCTCAGTTATATGTGTTCTAACTGATCTTGCTCATATTCAATTAAGCTTCCGCAAAGTTTGTTGTAGAAGTAGATCTTGTATTTTTCTTTAGTCTATTGCATAATCTGTTGATTTACAGTGGGAATTTCTACATGGTATCGGAGCAAAGGTGATCAAAGGAGAAGAACAATATACAAGAAGGGAGAAGTTTGAATTTTGAGGTTCCCGAATATAGAAATCGAGTTCTTATCACATTTCATTTTCACCAATGTCATTCAACAGTTTAAGACTCGAGTATGCCCTTGATGGCAGCTCGAATTATATAGCCTAGAAGGATCGCATGGAAGTAGTATTAGAGGGTAACGGTCTAAATGACTTCATTGATCAAGAAGTCCCTAAGCCCGCAGCAGCTAATGCTACTGAATTGGCGGAATGGAAGAAATGTGTGGCTAGAGCAAGGAGAATCCTTTTGGAGGGAGTTCGAGACCACATAGTCTCGAGTCTCCATGGGACGGAGACACCATTTTCGATGTGGAAAACATTGAAAGATCTATATCAGAACAACAATGATTAGAGGAAGTTGGCGCTGAAAGAAAAGCGTTAGAAAATCAAGTGTGAAAAGGGAGACATGATCTCTACATATCTAAACAAGCTCACCACCTACAGGGATGATCTTGGAAGTGTAGGGATCATGACAGTCGATGATGACATGGTGAGTCTTACACTCCTCGGTCTTCCTAAGAGCTTGCATAGCTACCAAGACTCGATTAATGGAAGAGAAAAACTGCCAGATTGGGAACGACTTTAGTCAGATTTGATGTAGGAGGAGATAAGAAGAAGCACCATATATGGTTATTCATCCAAGGAGGATGAAGAAAATTGAGCCTTAGCGAGTAATGTGAAGAAAGGGAAGGAGAAGGATTCTCATTCCAAATCCAATTCTTCCCATGGTGGGAAGAAGGGAAGAAGTTTGACAAATCGAAAGTGCGATGCTTTCGTTGTCATGAGGTGGGCCATTTTGCTACAAATTGTCCATTGAAGAAATCCAAGATGGGATCCAAGGAAGGATATGAAGGTGAGGCATTGGCCTTACATTTCAAGTTGGATTTCACCCTCTTCGCATGCATGGTTTCATCCATGGTGGGATGTGGTTAGTTTCTTGTTCAGTACCTTGGAGGAGAAAGATCTCCAGACACTCATAGCGATGGGTAATGATGAAAAGTATAGTTTCTCAGGTGTAGGCACGGTTGTCTTTCAGAGGGAGCATGGAGCTCGCATTACCTTGACCGATGTCAAGTATGTACTAGGACTGAAGAAAAATTTGGTGTCAATCGCTATGCTGGAAGACAAAGGCTATGATGTAATCTTCAGTAAGGGAAAAGTTTTCCTTAGACATGTCGCCATAGAACAGGTGAAGCAGATCGGTTCACAAGTCAAGAACCTGTATGCTCTTGAGGTTCAAGATGCATGCAAAGCCTTGAGGAGCAAGGCGACTGATGGAGATTTGGTGGTTGAGAGGGAGAGTACAGTACCACTCAACATGCAGTGCCAGAAGAAGTCTCAGACAATTGTGGAGAAGCCACAATTGGTGAAGCAACTTCAAGAGGTTGTGGAGCAGCCACAACTAGAGAAGTCGAGAGGAGACCGAGTGGAGGCATCCACTCATGCAGATACCTCCAGTAGGGGGAAATTTCGAGCCAAGTGGGCAGAGGGATCACATACATCCATACCTCTAGGTAGGAGGTGGGGCGATGTGGAGTGATAGTCCCAAGAAGGTTGGAATAGGGGCATGATCATTGAGGTACCCAACCTCTTTGATTAGACTTTGCTATGAGAGCCCCGACTAGGAGTAGCAAGATTGGTTGAGTGGGTAGAGACGGAAGCGGATGGAGGGATAGAGAGAGCTACAGTGTAGGAGTCCCAAGACAACGCAGGGCTAGCAGGCTACAACAATGCGAGAGGCACAAGAGTGTTTCACCAGTGCAGGATGGCACAAAGAGGTGTGCAACATTGCAAGATGCATGTAGTGTTACAACAACTCAGAGGTTAGAGAGGGAGAACTTGTCAGCAGTAGATGGAATTTCAGCATCAAAGGATGTTTCTAGCCCAACAGGGAGGTCAGTTGGGAGTTTTTTTTCTAGAGTTGTTGGAGCAATAACACTTGGGAGAAGTGTTGCATGCAGAACATTCCAAAGGTTCAGGATTGAATTTGAGTTGAATGCCTTTCTTGTTGAGAGGGAGTGTTGAAAATGGCAACAAGAAATGCTAAAAATAGCACTACTATAAATAGCAGTTCGGATACCAGCGTTGGACATAATAACAAGGAATGAAAAATGGAAGTGCTAAAAATAGCATTTCTATAAATAGCATTTCGGGATGGATTCCAATTTTAGTTAGTCCTTGAACTAAAATAGAGAAGTAAAAATTTGAATTTGATCTTAGCAATTGTTTGTAAAATAATTAATTAGTTCATCTTGAGTTAATTAGTTGTAGAAAATCAAACATGAAGCCTATGTGGGGCATGCAATAGTTTCTCCATTGATTGAAGAATTTATCCATCAGTTAAAGAGATAAGGATGAGTTGTAATTAGTTGGCTCAGTTAACTAAGTTAAGTCCAGTTAGATTAGTTCTAACAATTTGTAGAATTAATTGTGAGTTCAGTTAGTTAATGCTTGTATGCATGTAACTGCCACTTTCCAGATAACTGAATATTCTCTCATAAATAACTCATGCATGCCAGTTCAGTCAAAGACCCAGTTGAGATTAGAGGAAGGGACAGTGTACTATCAGTTGGAGGGTTTTTCCTATTTAGTAAACTCATCCATGCAGAAGGATCTCATCTCCTTCAGGATTGCACAGTTAGATCAAAGGTTAGTGAGTGTGTGAAGAGGAAAATTTACACAGGTGGCAACATTGGACCCCAAGGAAAATTGTGCAAGGAAATAGGAGGCTTGGAGGGTAGAGGAGAAGGTCTGTGAGAAGCCTTTGATTGTCTATGAGCAGTAGTTGGATTGCAAGGAGAGAATTATAGGTTGTGAGCTGATTCTTTTTGTAATATAAACATATTTCCACTTGTATGATAATACAGAGATTGAGGTTTTTAGCTGAGGCTTTCCCCGAGTTATTCTTCTGTGTTCATGTGTGATTGATTTCTCATTCTCAGTTATATGTGTTCTAATTGATCTTGTTCATATTCGATTAAGCTTCTGCAAAGTTTGTTGTAGATGTAGATATTGAATTTTGCTTTAGTATATTGCATAATCTCTTGATTTGCAACGGGAATTTCTACATGCTCTACCCAAATATTCAACAATATATGTGACATGAGAAGGGAATGGTGTGAAAAATGATACTTAAGTTAGTAAGCTCTTCTACATATATTTATTATGCACCTTTCATCATCTGCATATAGTATTCCAATTGTTATTGGTCCATGTTTCTAGTTAGTGACTATAGTTATCACCTCTTGGCCAAAACGATTTGAACACACATTGTTAATTATTAAAATCTTAGATTCCTATATTGATATTGATTGAGGGCACTTTCAATGGGACGCAATTCCCTACTGTATGGGAGTTATGTTTCCATATTTCTATGATTATTAAATCAATTTAAAAATAAACAGTTTTTCAGTGGCACAACCTTGGGGTGCTTATAAGGTATTGGAGTCTATGTTTTGACTACATTGCAGGCTCTAACTACATTGATATTTATGTTTTGACTAGGTTATATGTTCTAACCATATTGTAGGTTCGATCATTGCTAACACTCGCAACACGAACATCATCCCTACCACCTCCACCTCTACCTCCAACATTCTCACCTTGCATTGCCACCACCTCTTAACTTTCTATACTGAACTAGAGCCAGTGGAAAGTTTTGTTAAATCTAACATTGAAGTGCAATCTCAAGATGTACTAAAAAAAATAATAATAAAATTGATAGAATCTTACCACAGGCGAAGATAAACATAGACTGGTTTAAATGGGCCTCTACCACTTGCACTACATACTTTTCTATTGATATTAATATTAAGATAGGTTGCCTTATACTTGAAGGATCTGAAATTATTTATGTCTCTAATTGGGGTTCAATCTATATCTATGGCTCTATAATTTATGTGCATGGTATGTGACTTATATTTTTTACTTACCAAATGAGCAAGTGTGGAAGATGTTCTTACAAGGTCAAAATGTGATAAATTGTGATTTGGTGGCCTAGAAATAAAAGAGAGGTAGAACCAATTTTTGCGGTGAAGCAGTTGTAATTGCAATTACAATTTCTTACATAAGTCTTTGTAATAGTCTAAGGTAATTAAGTGTAGAAGACAGTTATATATATATAAAGATTTTTAAGATTATTCACGTAATTTGTTAGCTCTGATTCAGTTGAGAATTCCACATTTCTAGGGAGTAAATGATACTAGAGTGAATATATAATAGAAAGAAAGAAACAATGGATTTTGGTGATGTTGATTAAACTTTTTTTCTCTTTTTTTCTTTTCTCCTCTTCCTTTTTTTTTTTGGAAAGTTCATATAAATATGTTTGATTTTTTTTTTTTTTTTTTTTTTTTTTTTTTTTTTTCGAATATTTTATACATGAAAAAAATTTCATTACTTTTTTACTTATTATTGAAGAATCAAAAAGTGAATCTTGTGGGTGATTGAATAATTAGAGAACCATAAAAATTGTGTATTCAAAATGATACTTTAAGAATTATGAGATTTCTAATTTTTTTGTATGGAACTGAATAGGAAAAATTTTAGGGGTTAATATTCATAGGTGGAATAATTTTCCATGCTTTTCCCAAACAAAGATTCACCAATTTCTATTTTTTTCTAAAAAAATTGCCCAAATTTTATAGTATTAAATTATTTTATCTTAAAAAACGCCAAAATTTTATACAAACTAATATAAAATCATTAGAAATCAAAATATTTATACAAAATGATCGTCAAACAATTTACAATTTGCATATTAGGGACTAGTAAGATTTGCCAAGGTTTCTCAACTTTAAGATAAACTTCTATCCTTAAGATTTTCCCCGGAAACAAAACAAGCTCCTCAGAGACAATACATGGTACTAGAGGAATACTATCTGATTACGAATGCTTCGACTTGTCCATTAACTTATCAAAATACACAGGTTCATTATTAGTGAAGGATTGGCATATCTAGGCAAGCCATCTAGAATCATCTCAAATATAAAGTTTGATGGATATTTAACAAATTCTACTAATCCAAAACTATTGATGTGTGTTGGCATTATGGCTAAAGTGTTGTCCTTGATGGCAACCCATACAGGTGATGGATCATTGTACAACAAGTTAGCAGTAGAGATTGATGATCAGCTATCAAATATGGAAGAAAATAAGGGGTACGTAGGTACACCTTACAGAAAGTGCGTACCCGCAAGTACACCGTGAAGGGACCGCGTCCTAATACGTAGATAAGCCGTCCAAGAGGTGCGTACCCCAGTGCACACATTTCAAGGCAAAGAAAAGCACACGTGGGGTTTCTTATGTTTAACTAGCCGACGGTATTTTTGTTTCTAGGTTTTGGCTCGTGGTATTGATCCATGTTTTTAGGAGGAGCTTGCCTATATAAAGCAAAGGAGGTCATTTGGCTTATGGATGTGCTTGGGTTGAACATCTTATGAGAGCTAGATCTGAAATATCATGATCTCTTGGGTGTAATGTCTAGATCTAAATAAGGCGAATCTAATGATGAATTGAGATCTCTTCGGTGCATGATCAGATCTGTAGATCTGACTATCTGGGTTGTTCTTGAAGTCTTGAAATTATCTATGCCCGAAGGTACGCAGGTACAGTGAAAGAAAAGTGCGTACACACGCTGGGACGAAGCGTTTCAGGTGCGCCGGTACGCAGGCATAGAAGGGTTGCAGGTGCGTCGGGACGCAGGCACAGAAGGGTTGCAGGTGCGGAGGTACGCAGGCAGATCAAAGGACACAGTGCGTAGGTAAGCAGGTGAACAGTTCAGTTACCTGCGTAGGTATGCAGGTCAGCAGTTGGGTTACCTGCGTACCGTAAGCAGGTTGTACATGGGTGAAGCTGCTTACTTGTAAGCAGGCTGTACATGGGTGAAGCTACTTACTTCTCTTGAAATCCATGTTTATCCTTGCTGTGTTCT